>JAUPFP010000001.1:15213841-15223841 GCA_036925085.1 Brachycybe producta | reverse complement strand
TGAATGTGTAGACAGTTTCCAAGTTGAAGAGTGGCGCGGAACTTTGTCACCCCCCTGTATCCAGATCCACGCAGCTGTTTCTTTCTTTAACATTGCAAGGATACAAATATCCTTGTTTGGTTCGCACCTCGCCGTGGCCTAGGTTCTTTCCTCCCAGTCCCACCCCTTAACATAAAGAGATCGTCCTGATAAACGGCAACACTAAGTCAATGGGGTTACGTTTTCCTTTTGTATTATCTTATTTAAGAGCCTAGATTATTCAAATCCATCTTGTTGTTTTGAGCAGACGACAACGATACAAATGAGTGTTATTATATGATGTTACTAAAACTGCAAGAAATCGCCTCACAATTGCTCAATTAAAATACAGTAAAGCGCAAAATACATTAAAAAGTATTGTTCTTTACGTGCTCGATTTATATAATTTTTGAAAAGGTCCTATTTTTAAACAAGGTTCAAAATGTTAAATCCCATTGGATCAAAATCCGTCCCACAAACATTTGAAAAACTCTCGTTAAAAAACGATTTAGACCAATAATAAATTAATTAGCACGTGCATTAATCTAGTGGCTTCACAATGTTTCCTTTTTATAATTTTTGAAAAGGTCCTGCTTTTTTTAATAACGTTTAAAATCGTACATTTTTTTAATTCGAAGTTAAGTCTCATAGAAGCAAAACACTGTCCAACAAACGTTAGAAGAACTCTCATTAAAAGGATTTAGAACAACCAAAAAAATTAGCACGTACTTACACGTGTTTATTGCCTTCACGATAAGTCCCATTGGACCAAAAAACCGTCGTCCAAATATTTGATGAACTCCCATTAAAAATGACTTAGAACAATCACAAAAATTAGAACGTGCAATAATCTATTGGCTTCACGGTGTTTTCTTTTTATAAGCTCAACACGTGAAATTATTTTTCTATTAATTATTATGTGACTTGAAACCTGGAGAAAAAACGTTAAAAAATCGTTTTTCAATCAAAAACGATCACAGCGCCTACATTCGGAGAAATTTTGAATTAAACACTGTATCTTGGCTCTTAATAGAAGATGAATCATAATTGATATTTTTGTTCACCGCTGGTCAACGTTGTGATTGGTTTCATTGATTTGTGTTTTCATAAAAGACCAATTAGAGGATTCTGAGAAAGTCTTTGCAGAATCTTTTTCTTGGGTACAGAAGGCCGTGTTTTTTGTATATTGAGGAAAATTTTGGAAACAGAAAATAAACTGTTACTATGCACAAAAAGTTGTTGAAATCTTTATTCTGTTTTATCTAAATCAAATTAAGTACTTTAACATTTTGATTATCTTGAGCAGCCAATCCAGGCACAAACCTGGATCACCAACACTATATGAGACCTGGGAGAACCACACAATCTATGGGCTTTTAGTCAGGTGCAAACCTGGGAAGTAACTAACAGCAAAAAGATGCTTTAATCTGTAAGAGTTCGTGCAAACTGAACTTGTGAGGAACTAATAGGGGCTAGTTTGTTCCCTTCCTCCCAAAGCAAATAGAATAAGAGGCCTAGCCAACAACTTTCAGTCTACGTAACAGAGCGAACTGAAATTGCATAGTCTATTCTATTCCTCTTGGGAAGTGGTTCGTTACAATATATACATGTATTTCTGAAATGTGGTATAGAAATCAGGTGTGGGATGAATTAAGGTTTTTCAGATGTGCTTTTTTTAAATGTTGTATTTTAATTGTTGAATATTCTATTTTCATTTATTCTGCAGATACAGAATGTGGATCTTTCTAGGTACACTACCTTATTGCAGAACATCGAATTGGCCGACGGGTGTAATATTTTAGCCATACCTACTTACAAAGGTAACACAAAGGTACTTTCTTTTAGGAAATGTGAAGCGGAATTTAAAATATCTCATTGTTGACATAAAAAAGCTTTTCATGGAATATAGTTGTGCATCATATTAAAATCTAGAATAGTGACGGAGGCCCATACTAATATACGTTACTTTAGTGGTACTTAAGTTGTAACGACCAGGTTGGTCGCCACAACACCCTGGCAAGATTTTCCCCAACCTTACCAGATCCTGACTCCGTTAGAGGCCGGGATCGAAGCGCTGGCTAGCCCTCCTCTTGTCCATCTGTGTCCTTGGTGACGACGGTCCGGAGTCCTCCCCGCAAGTTGACGGTGAAATCCCGCCGACCGAAATGAAGAATTCACGGTAAATCCCCGTTGGATCTTACTGTGGACACCGACGCGAAGTACCTGCTGAAAATGCCGGAAACATGACAGATGAAGGACGGTGATGGTTCGGGGTTTCTCCACCGGAAACCCCCACCCTCCCCACGGATACTTCCCCAGTAAACTACACGGACACAGTGTGGTAATTGTAAAATAAAAGATAATTTAGTCATACAAATAAATTAATGAACACTTACTATTAAAGAACAAATCTCCTGGCTAATTCAGCCAGGAGAGAAAGTGGCAAAAGCACACGAAGAAGATGATGAATGGTGGCCATCTTGGCCACTCACAGAACACAGCGCAACACATCCTCTCAATGCTCAAGGGTTAAACACACTGCCCATTATATAATGGCACCACCCATTCTATACCCCCAGGCTGCTCCACCTGGGGGTTGACAGTGACCCTTGCTGGCCTTTCTGTCGTCTGCCGGGCAGCCTACTCTAGCAGCCTAGCAGACAACAACAGGAGTTTATTCTGCTCTTACTAAAAGGAGCAAAACTGGGTCGTCACAAAGTGTTCACTGACACCTAAGCATCTAGTAATGTGCGATAGTCAAAAATAAACTATCGATAGCACTATCGATAGTATTTTACATCACCGATAGATAGTATCGATAGTCACTTCACTATAGATAGTACTATCGATAGTTTTCAACTTTTTTCAAGGTTGCAAATTAAGAGCCGAGATCCATGTCCATCTTGTTGTTTTGAGCAGACGACAACGAGACAATTGAGTGTTCTCATATGGTGTTACTAAAACTGCAAGATATCGCCTCACAATCGCTCAATTAAAATACAGTAAAGTGCATAATGCAATAAAATGTATTGTTCTTCACGTGCTCGATTTATATTATTTTTGAAAAGGTCCTTCTATTTTTAAACAAGGTTCAAAGTCGTTCGTTTTTTAACCCCATGTTAAATCCTATTGGCCCCAAAACCGTCCCACAAACATTTGAAAAGCTCTTTAAAAACGATTTAGAACAATAACAAAATAATTAGCACATATATTCATGTATTGGCTTCACGATGTTTCCTTTTTATAAATTTCGAAAAGGTCCTTCTATTTTTTAATAATGTTTAAAATCTTACGTTTTTTAACTCATTTTATATTACAAGCCATTACACCATTACTCACTAATGTTACAATACAAAATTATACAATGCAGTTTAAGAGTGCACACGGTGCACAAGGTACGCACATTACATTGCACAAAGTGCACAATGTGCACAAAGTACACGTTGAAGTGAACAATGTGCACATTGCTCACGGCGTACATGGTTCACAAGGTGCACAAAGTGCACAATGTGCACAAAGTACACGTTGAAGTGAACAATGTGCACATTGCTCACGGCGTACATGGTTCACAAGGTGCACAATGTGCACACAGTGCATATGTACAAACGACAAATTGAAATAATTATGGCGCCATCGAGCATCCACTATTTCAGATACATTATTGTTTATGTGAGACAGTGTGTTGATTCTTTTTTAAAACTATCGATAGTTCGTAAAACTATCGATAGAACTACCGATTTCTAAACCACTCGATAGTTTGACTATTGAGTAGTTCACTATTGTGATAGTATTCATATTCATATCGCTATCGGAACATCACTATAAGCGTCAATTGGATATTAACCACTGCCACTTGTGCTCTGGTCGCTAGGACACGATTGCTGCAACCAGGTCGCAGATGTGAACTTTTGGCATCGACACTATAATTTTACCAACTTGTAGATGGTGTTTTTTGCGACTCGTTTCTTCCTGTAATCGTGCCGTGCCCGCACGAGGAAGATCCGAGTCACAGAAGTAGCTGGATGGAGTTGGATTACGATCATCCTCCTGCATGGGGTGAAATCGATGCAGAAGGATGATGGCCATCCTGCTCTCTGTCGACGCTGATATATAAATCTTCTCCTGAATGTAATTACCGATAGAAGATGTTGTAGCTGCATCAGGATCGTATGTCTCCTGCCTTATGGTGTCTCCGTCCTCTGTAGAGAAGTGATTAGTTACCGAACATAAAGACAACGCAGTTTCTCATTGTAACACTTTTATTCATCTTTGTAAAGAAACATCAAGAATACAAAGATAAACTATTGATATTAAAGGTGCGTCCTCATGCCCATGATGTGGTACGGAATTGATTAGACGTAATACAACTTAGGGCAAAGATAAAGGCAAGAATAAGGACGATGAACAAAGAGGAACACGGTCCTTTTATACCTTGGACCTGTGTACACCTGCGAGGTGTAACCAGGTCCAAGTGACCAAGGTCCTAAATGTATTAGTCCGCCGTCAGAATAACAATTGGGAAAGGAGGGACGGACAAACAGTAGTTATTTACCCCCCAGGCTATAGTTTTGGCGGAACAGGGGTTGCTGGGTGTGTTACACAGACATGTAAAGTTTTCCAATATCATGTTGCCGATGGGTGATGTGATGTTTGCTATTGTTTCATGTGATTATAACAAGTGTAAAAATGTATTGACCTGAACGCAGGTATGTTTGGGTATGCAGGTATGCAGGCAGCGTTTCTGTCACAATGTTGCGAAGATGCTTTTCACGGCATTTTCAAAATCGATCGCTGTTGCGGGTCGCAAACATGGCCATCTACTTTAAATCCACGTAACACAGCATTGCGACCTGGTCGTGGCAATCAGAAGGCAAGTATGATCCTAGACTAAGGTACAACATCGTCCCATCGATAAAAACAAATTACATGTATATGTAAAAGAATTAAAACAGGAAAACTGATTAATAAATGCACACTGCAAAATAGTGTTAGTAACAATGCCAAAAATAATTTAAATCATTAACATTTTTGAAACACTGTAGAAACAACCATGTTTTAGACAGGTTTCACAAGGTCTGGATTTGCCCAGTCGGGCAATCACGCGATAAAAAAGATCTATCCGAGTGTCTTCTGAGTCCGGAGCTTTTCTCTTTATTGAGAACAAGTTTTTCTTAAGTTGAGATGATTAGCAGATGGAAAAAAAGTATGCTTGCACCAAAAGAGGACATGGACGACTAATCATCTGGATCATGTAATGGCATGTATTGCACTCTGTTTTCCACTAGAATGCATTGTGGGTTTAATGCCCGTCCGAGATCGGGAAATTTGTAGCAGGGCGATCTGAGGGTTTTCTACACTTGGATGGAGATATGCCCGGGTCCGGATGGTGTGAAAAACCCTATGCCTTCCCATGCATAGCTATTTGTCTGGGTGATGGACAAAAAAGTCAGATGGGCAAAACCCAGACCATGATGTGAAACCAGCATCAGGGCTCCCAGCAATTATCATTTGCGAGAATATACTAGACATCCTGAGTCAAATTCTTGCTAAGTCAAAGTTAGAGTTAATCTCATCAACTTTACATGGGAAGTTTTATGTGTAAACGTAGCACTAGAATTTTTAAGAGTATGACCCTAAGGCTGCATGCACTCAAGAGACGTTTTGTTGTGCAACACTTTTGTCGCAAGACTCGCAATTATCCTAAGACTCAAGATTAACTTTCATCCTTACACTAGCGACATTTTGGCTTGAACAACTAATTACACTATTAAAGACTGTGCGACAATTTGTAGTCCGGCTGCATAGTCCCATTGAAACATACTGTATATCCAATCGGTCACGACAGTTGTGACGACCCAGTTTTGCTCTTTTGTGAGCAAAACTAAAATCCCATTGTCGTCTGCTAGGCACCTGTGAATTGGGTGCCAGGCAGACGACAAAATGGCCAGCAAGGTCCCTATATATGGTGGCGGCCATTATATCTGGGCAGTGGAAAGGTAACCCTTGAGGATGTGTGTAGTTGCTGCTCTCTTCAATCGTGTTCTACAGGTGGCCATGATGGCCACCATTCATCTTTGGTTGTGTACCTGTTAAGGTGTGCTTCACCTGAGCTCCTGGCTGGATTAGCCAGGAGCTATACTGGCATCTATTAATCTTCATTTTGTGTTGTTTTGCTCTCTACGTGCCTACGTTGCCTACTCTATGTGAGTGTTTTATTGTTTATAGTGAATAAACACCTGTTATTATTTTCACTCACCACTGTGTCCGTGTCCGTTAATCATTATTTATAATAATTACCTGGGGAAGTTACCGCGAGGAGGGTGGGGGTTTACCGGTGGGGTGCACCGGTACTTCACCGTCCTGTTTCCGGCATGTTTGTCGGCCGGAGCTTCGCGCGCGGTTTATCCACGGTAAGATCCATCGGGGATTTGTCGTGGATTCCTCGTCCTGTCGGCGGTCTTTCGTCCGTCGACTTGCGGCGAGGGAAGGGACCTCCAACTGGCACTACCCGTGGCACGGACGGGTGCAAGAGGAGGGCTGGCCAGCGCTTCGACCTGTCCCAAGGAGGTCAGCGACGGTAAGTTTAGGGAAATTTGCCGGGGTCATTGTAACGGCCCAGTCGGGTTGTTACACAGTCTCTCTGCACTAGTCCTAGAAAAAGTCCTGACTCCTAAAAAAAAATTATCAAACAAGCATAGACATCCTAGGCAACAATAACGATTTTAATTTCTTTTGCACAGCAAATCTACATATTCACTTTCCATATTTGGATGTTGCATTTTTCAATCCGTTATGGAAACGAGAAGCCACTGTCAGAACAAGAACAAAGAAACCAAACAAGTAGGTAAAACAACATTATATGTATGCTGTGCTCGTAAAAAGAAAAAAGAAAACAATATAAGAGTGTACTTTCTAATCGACCCTAGAATAATATATAATGCTATAAATAAGCTATTTTATCATAAAAAGTGGTAATGATATCTTGAGTTCGATATCTCGGTTTTTTTTACAATTCTTTGTCTATTTTATTCAAATATATCATTCAAAGCTAAAGATAGGCGAATAGTATCTATCCGCGAATACTTGAATACTTCGAATACTAGAAGTATTAGAAAATTCGAGATCTCAAATATGTCTATAAACAAAATTCAAATACCTCGAATATTTTTGTGTTCGTCTATTTCGTCTCTTCTGTTCATTTAATTCCTCTGTTCTATTTCGTTTACACTAGTTTAAAACTCAAAGTGTATTAGTGTTATCTCAAATTGTCAAGTATTTCAAATATAGTCTTATTTCCAATTGTAAAACTTCAAATAACTATTTGGGGTATTCGAATGTTCGAGATCTGGTTAATATTAGAATTTGATGTTCGAATTCGAGAAAAGTGCCATTGGCCCATCTCTATTCAAAACTAAAAAAGCAAAGACGTGTGATGTAAGATGTGTGATTTGACTTTAAAATGAGAGATTAGCTTCTATTTAGTTATTATGGGTTAGATGAGGTTAAATTAGGTTAGGTTAAGTTGGGTTTGGTTACATTGGGTTAGAGGCACATGGCTGTATCGAAATGGGACGATTTTTTTTCGGACGATGCCAAGGGTTGGTGGTGGAGGCTAGCAGTGCCATGGAGGTAGCGAAAAAAGTATTAACAAGTGAGCAGTTAAATAGCAAAAAGCATATGCAAATGTAGCTGATTACAGAAACAGAACAGAGTTCAAAAAAGAAATTTACAAAAGGAGTAGTGAGATGAAAATGCTGCTAATTTGTTAAAATAGACTATTTCAATTTAAATCCATTCTTTACCATTTTAAAATTCTTTTTTTTTTGCGCTCCATTCCACTCCGAATGTACACGTGTTATGCTATTTAATATTTAGTTTGTTTATATTCTTTTTTATTACCTTCACTTCACTGTTAGTCTCCACCTTCAAACCTTGACTTCAATCTAGTTAGAATCATGCCAAAAAATCGTCTCATGTGCAAAGACGCCAGTTACATTGTATTAGGCTTGTTCAGAGGACCAGGGGCAACAGCCCTTCCGCCCACATATTTATAGTTCTTAGAATAAAAATATACATACAAGGAGTATTCAGTAAGTAAGTTACAGAGTAGAATAAAAACACATTGAAAGCGAATCAGATTGTTTTTCAACATAACCTAACTCTACAGTTCAACATTTGTCCCATTGCTTTATCAAATGCTGAAACCCCACAGCATAGAAAGATGTGGGTTGATGTGCCCATTGCCAGACAAAGTTGTGTACATCTTCATCATATGCAAAGCACCTTCCGCCAAGAGTTTTGTAGAGGGGGCCAAGACAATTGTTCCCATACTCAGCCCACATTTCCTTATGAATATTCTTTGCAATTTTTCCTTGCACCCACAGAATGTAAAACCACGACGCACTGCTCCTCACTTGTACTGTTTTGTAGCATACTACACAACTTTGCAAATGCTGCACTAACAACACACTGCTGCGCAATCACAAATCCACCTGACTAAACATTGTTATTTTGATGACCACGTTTCGTACCTACCACCTAAATAGTAGGTGCAGACGAAATCCTAGTGGTGTCTGCTCCGAATGTTGGATTGTTGGGTCCAGTCCAGGCCTTTCCCTTGGCTACCTAAATGTAACCAGGGTGAGAGGTGGTTTTAGTTCACAGGTGTTTCACAAGGTGGAATCACGGAGGACTGATGTCACCCTACCTGTGTATAAAAGGAGATGCGCAGGTAGTCTCTGGGCACATACAGTTGGATGCAGCACAAGAAATTCGTGTGCACTGCCCTTTTATGAGGAACGGCAATTTCTAATTGGTTAAAAGTGTGGGGCAAGCGGATTTCTTGTACTGAATCCAAACGTCTGTTTTCTGGCCTGGATCCTGAAGACTTCGTAGCCCGTAGCTTTGCTCCGGACCATATCTCATCTTTCGTTTTTCATCTGCTTGCCATGTTGGCACTGTGGCCATCTTGGGTGCTTTTTATTGTGTAACTTGTTTGTTTATAGCTGGCCAAGGTCTGGCCAACTGTAGCCTGTAAATACATTTATAGTAAGTCTGTGATTTTTTTATACTTTAATCACGTGTCCGGGTCAGTACTTATGGCATTACGTTATGGAATTCGCACCGTGCCAAAACCCCCAGGATGGTTTGGACCAGTCCCCTCTGCCACGGTAGGGGTACCGGTAAATTGCTGCCTCTTCCTGCCACTTATTGACAGTGGAACTTGGCAGGAGGCTCCATTGACGTGCAAGCCTTCGTGTCAACTTAGTTCACGGGAGGAATTCCTGCAGTAATATTCCCCCGGGGCCAAAGGAGTCTGGATGAATAGTTAGTAGTCAATGTATGGCTAGTGTGGGTCGTTACATTATGTAGCACTATTAGTTTGTAAATTACTTACTGAATATCCCTCGTATTATATTGTCTTTACTTGGATTGTTTTTATTTCATTAATTATAATTATTGCTGAATGAATGTTTAGAATTGATTGATAGGATGTGGAAATTTTTAAGATTCTATGTATGAACCTCACAATTCTGAGGCCAAGGAGATAACCTCTTAGTTACGAAAATGGCGTATTTATAACAGGATACCTTAACATATGTTCAATTGCAAAGTATCTATAAATAAGATTTTTTTTTGTTCTATAAAGGTTATTTACACCTTGGAAAAAAGAGAAAAAAACAGCATTTGCAAAATGGCTCAAAGTTCCTCTGCCTGTGCCACATCCTGTGGAAATCGCAGTTATAATTCACAATCGCGAAGTGGAGAACCCGATTTACTTGTGTGGTGAGTCTGGAAAAACAATCGTGAGTGTCGTTGAGGATGCGGTGCTGGTTCCTGACATAGTTGATCACGAGACGCTTCCAATAGGTGGTTGCCAGCATATCACTGTCGGATATTCCGATAATTATAGTGGAGAATCAGAAGATATTTTTAGTCGGAGTAATTATTGCAGCGTGGTAGTCAATCTTGCCTCATCTGA
>JAUPFP010000001.1:15206853-15213741 GCA_036925085.1 Brachycybe producta | reverse complement strand
GTTCTACCCATGGTACCTGTTCCATTTTGACAACCATCAAACAGCTTTCAACTACTAAGGGCGCCACTCGCACCCAAAGTAGTGACGCCCGAAAAAGAAGATGTCAAAGAGAGCCCGAAAGAAGAGGAGTCAACGAAACCTGCAAAGGTTGACGTCATGGTCCGACAGGACCAGATAACGAGAGGATCTATTGGTTTGGCTGCGGTCAACCATGCTGGGATGCCTCCAGGTCTGGGTAGCCTGTGCCAAAACGACAACAGAGAAGAGGAATCAACGACTCCTGAGCAGAGCTGTGCTGCGGTGCAGCTAGAGGACTCTCCACGACATAAAGCAGACTTTGGAGATGGGATCCACATCCGTACCATTCACGAAGATGGGAGCTGGCGGAACCCACTGCAAAGTGGGGCCTCTATGTCGTTTGTAAAGACGAACGATGCCAAGATGTCCAACAAAGCAGAACAGATAGTAGTCTCAAAAGGAGCTACTTCTGTTAAGACCCAAGCAGAGCAAGTAGTAGTCTCGCAAGAGGCTACTCTTGTTAAAAATAAAGCAGAACAGTATGTGGCGAAAAAGAAAGTACCCACACCTGTTAAAACTCAAGCAGAACAGGTTGTGGCAAAAAAGAAAGTAACCACACCTGTTAAGACTAAAGAAGAGCAAGTAGTTGTCTCAAAAGGAGCTACTCTTGCTAAAAACAAAGCAGAACAGGTAGTAGTCTCAAAAGGAGCTACTCCTGTTGAAACCAAAGCAGAACATGGAGTGGCGAAGAAGAAAGTAGCCACACCTGTTAAGAATTCGACTGCAGAGTCTAGTCTTCTCTGCCAGTTGAAAAACCAGTGTTGTTCGAAGACAATACAAGATGTCTGGACCAAGTTGACTGAGACAGTCAACTTCAAGTTCAACAGCAAAATGAGCAGACGGCTCCCAAAGTTCGTGTGATCTTCGGAGGTCGTGAGTTAGTGATGACTACCGACAGTGGCGCTGAAGCTTCTGTCATAAGTGAATCACTGGTCAAAGAGATGAAGTTGGTAATGGATCCACTACCTTTTCTGCCGAATTTGACTGGCGCCAGAGGAAATCCATTAAACATCATGGGACAAGTCATCGTGCCGATTCGAGTCACCGAAAAACTTGTCAAAGGAAAGCTGATTGTCATCAAAGGACGACGTGAGGC
The DNA here is from genome assembly GCA_036925085.1 of Brachycybe producta. Classification (NCBI taxonomy): domain Eukaryota; kingdom Metazoa; phylum Arthropoda; class Diplopoda; order Playtdesmida; family Andrognathidae; genus Brachycybe; species Brachycybe producta. The sequence goes on along the minus strand of JAUPFP010000001.1, from coordinate 15,212,567 downwards.
TTTATTGGGAAACGATCTCGGTAAAGACCTCAACCTTTGCCTTGACATGAATAAAAAGAAAGTTTACTTTGGAGAGGAACTGTTACCGGACACTCCAAAAGAACCAAAGAGCAGAAGATTTTATTGAAAATCTTAAAAATAAAGAAGAGGAAGATCTGCAAGAGAAACTCCTGAATAAGGGGCCAGCTAAGCTACGTCTTGTCCAGAATCTCGTGCTGGATCCAAAGAAAGTTGCAATCGTCGAGGTCAATGCTCCTGATGATCTACAAGAAGGTAGTCTTCAATTCATCGACTCGTGCGAAAGCACGTTCCAGCAGAGAGGAGTCAAAGTTTCTGCTGGGATCGTTGAAGGGAGAGGGAAATCTATCCTTCAAATTCAAATCTTCAATCTGTCTGGAGAGGTTATTCACCTCGGAGCCAGAGAAACGATCGCAGAGATCGAGGACGCCATTACAGCCCTTGATGTGCCTGTGGGCCCCTCGATTTCTAAATTGAAGCACAGAGTGACGAAGTGACAGTACAAGACTATGTCAAATTTCAAGACAGTCTGAATGGCAATCCGAATCGTTCAAGAGAAGAACAAATGGCGATTCGGAAGCTTCTCGGAGAATTTAGAGACATTTTTGCCTTCAAGACCTCCGACTTGAAAAAGACAAATTTGGCAACACACGTGATTGACACGGGTGAAAACCCGCCGGTTCGAGAACCGCTCCGGCGTACTTCACCTGCTCAAAGGGAGATCATCAAGTCGACACTACGTGATATGTTGGACGCCGGCATTGTAAGCCCATCCAAAAGTCCGTACGCAAGTCCGGTGGTGATTGTCAAGAAGAAGAATGGTCAGCATCGATTTTGCATCGATTATCGCAAACTAAATGCTCAAACCAAATCCGACCAATATCCGTTACCACGGATCGATGACGCTTTCGATTTTCTTTCTGGAGCCACAATCTTTGCAACCTTGGATTTAATATCGGGTTATTGGCAATTTCCGGTGGAAGAAAGAGATCGAGAAAAAACGGCGTTCGTATGCACAAATGGCCTCTACGAATTAAATAGAATGCCGTTTGGTTTAATGAATGCACCTGCAACGATGCAGCGTGCTTTGGATTTACTACTGGCAGGCCACAAATGGAAGACCTGCCTGGTCTACTTAGATGACATTGTCATCTTCACGAAGAACTTTGAAGAATTCATGAAGAGATTGAAAGATATCTTGGTGCTCATCAGGAACGCCAATTTAAGCCTTCAACCAAGCAAATGTTTTTTCGGAGAAGACGAGATCAACTACCTTGGACACAAGATCAGTGCCCTTGGTATTCGACCTGATGAAGAAAAGGTGCAGACGATTCAAGGATTTCCTGCACCGTAAAACGTGACTGACGTCAGAAGCTTCCTTGGGATGACCGGCTACTACAACCGTTTCATCGAGAACTACTCCAAGATCGCCAAACCAATGCAAGCCCTAGTCAAGAAAGACCTGGACTTCAAGTGGGATGACGACTGCGAGGTCACTTTTGGTTGTCTGAAGAAGGCTCTTTGCTCCGCTCTGATTCTAACTTTGTATGATCCGGAGGCAGAAATTGCCTTGCACACTGATGCTTGTGACTACCAGATTGGGGTCATCATTTATCAGTATGCGAAAAATGAGAGGAAACCTGGAGTTCTAGGTTACTACTGCCGAAAGCTCCAGGGAGCAGAACGAAACTATGGAACGACTGAAAAAGAATGTCTTGCAATCGTTTATGGCATAGAAAAAGCCAGACCGTACGTTTTCAACAGAAAATTCAGAGTATTTACCGATCATAAGGCCCTGTGTTACTTGAAAACAGCACAGAATCTTGATGGCCGATTGGGTAAATGGCAAATGAAACTACAGCCATATGACTATGAAGTAGTTTACAAGAAAGGTAAAACACACGTGACGCCGATTGTGTCTCACGTTACGAGAGCAACGTTCCTGCTAGTTGGAGGCAGAAGAATGGAGAGATAGAAGATCTCGAAGACCTTCACATCTTTACTGTCTACAACGATTTTCAGTGGGAACGGGAGCAATCCCTTGATGAAGAACTTCTCCTCATCAAAGAATCACTCCAGCAAGATCGACAGCATCCCTATCACAAAAAGTTTGCGATAGTGGATGGCGTTTTATACCACATGAAGTATGAAGATACCGTGCCGGTACTAACGTGTACTGTGCCCCGACAATTGAGAATTGGGATTCTCGAGATGCTCCATGATGTGCCTGAGGCCGGACATTTCAGATTCACCAAAACGATGAAGAGAATCCAGAAGCGATTCTATTGGAAAACAATGAAAGCAGATGTCGCCGACTATGTCAGGTCGTGCCACATCTGTCAGAGAACCAAACTGTCGCATCAAAATGTACCTGGATTGCTTCAGCCAATCATTGTGGGAAAACCGACAGTGTTGGGGGATGGATTATGTTGGTCCTCTTCCGAAGTCAACCGGAGGAGTTCAACATATTTTAATTGCAGTGGACTACGCGACGAAGTATTGCATCGCCAAAGCAGTGGCAAGAGCAACCGCTCAGGCAGCAATCGCCTTCGTCAAGGATAAAATTGTAAACGAGTTTGGAGTTCCTCAGAAGATCATCACTGATCGAGGACCCCAATTTTTGAGTATTGAGACTCAAGCGTTTTTCAAGACCTACGCAATCCAGCATGCTGCCACAACAGCCTATCATCCACAAGCTGATGGGTTGGCAGAAAGAACGAACCATACAGTCATGGAAGTGGTGAAACGTCACTTGGATGTCCTTCAGCAGCAGGCTGACTGGAAAAAGAAATGAGGTGACGCGTTTATGGCCTACAATTTGGTAGAGCATAACTCAACGAAATTTTCACCGTATCGATTGATGTTCGGGCGCGAGCCCAGGACCACGTTGGACAACATGATGCCACGTGCTCCTATCGTGCCACCGCCCGTAACAGACGAAGCAGAGCAGTCCGATCCAGCCTTGGATGCTGCTAGGAAAAATATCGAAGCTGCCCAAGAGGTGCAGAAACGAAATTACGACGAAAAGCATCGTACGATTCCGGACTACAAGCCGGGACAGAAAGTACTGATAAGAGATTGTGTGCCAAAGCCAGGAATGGCTCAGAAACTCATCTGGCCATACAAGGAACCCTGTGTTGTCACCAAGAAGATAACCGACTTAGTCTACGAGATCGAGTATGTCACTCGATCTGGTCTGACTATGAGAGACACCGTCAATGTTCAGCAAATGAGACCCTATTTCGAGGCCAATGACCTGAGGGCTCCTCAAACGAACTTACCTGATGACATTGAAGAAGCTGCCTGCGCCAAGGAAGAGTCCGACGCTGATGATGATGTTATTGACGAAGCAGACGACAACTTACCTGTTGAGAGTACTCCAGAAGTCCATCGTAAAGAAGAAGAAGAAGTTCTCCCCGATGCAAGTCAAGAAACTCATCTGGAAACTTCTGAAAAAGAAGAAGAGGAAATTCTAGAGATACCGCTGGAACAACCTAAAAGAAAATGCGGGAGACCAAAGAAAACTGGTCCAAAAGAACCAGTCCAATTGGATTCCCGTGTGCAAACACGTGGTGGGGAGAAGAAGAATTATGCAAAAGCTAATTTGCCACCAAGATGGGCGAAATTTGGCGTTAAAACGGCCAAATTAGACCCAGGAAGTCAAAAAGAAGCATCAAAAGATGCTGAGATTCGAATTTGCCGCCTTGCGCAGCGCCGCCTAGCGGGAGAAATCGAGAGAAGAGGAAAAGAAGAGAAACCGGAAGTAGCTAATAGCTCCGCCTCTTCTGACCCGGAAATTAGACTTGGCAACCCCTTGGAACCACGGGGGGACGCCGCCTCCATTTTGGACGCCACTTTTGAATTTGTTTCAACAAGAGAAGGATGCGAAACCAAAGTTTCGCGATTTTCAAGTGTGTCACGCAGCAAAAAGTTTATTTTCAAGAAGAAGGTGCCGCGCTCTTTCGGAGGGAAATCATCTAGCAGCGAAGGATCATTCAACTTCACGGCCTTATTTGGAGAAGGCTACGACGACGATGTCATGGAAATCGAGGATGCCGCCAAAGAAATTGACGCAGCCATCGCGGCTGAAAAGCCTTTAGGCAGCAATGCCTTGACTTCCGAGAAAAACAGGAATGATTCGGGCAACTCTCTTAAGAAGCGAAAGAGTCCCGAATCAGAAGATGAATTAATCAATCTCTTCGTTCCTTTAATGAGATCTTCGCCTCCCCAGCTATGTAATCCCGAACCCGATGTGTACATGGGACCAGCCCGGGACCCGAGACAACAGTTTCCACGCCCTCCAGAAGAGATGGACACGCCGCCCGGCAGTGATGCCGAAGGAGGAGTACCTGCGGAATTATACTCCTCGAATCACCGGGGCCGCACACATGGAGAACGCAATGCGGATAAGAGGGCCATGAAGGAGTGGATCGCCCGTCAAAATGAAGAATGCATCAAGAGGGGCCAAAAGCCAATAAAAGTCCCTGTAGTCGTCACGATGCTGCCGACCACCAAGAAACCAGCTCGCGCTACGTCTCCGACCAACAGTTGGGCTACGATAGATCAACCCATCGTTCGTGGATACCGCCAGGAGCTTACAAAGAAACTGGTGCTGCCAGGACCAATGTTGGTCCCGACACCACCAAGAGAAGTATCGTCTACATCTCTACCGCCCATTGTCCCTTTCAGGCCGCAATCGACAGTGACTGTTGTCCGGGAAGGAAGCAAACGCAGGGAGGTTCACTTCGACCGATCATCGCCGCGAAAAGACTGACCACGAGAGATGAGACGACCGAAAGGTCAGGGGTCCGCTGCCCGCCGAAAAGCTCGCCGGGACGAGCAGTTTCAAGGATGTCGAGGACACCCTACGCGTCATGAGGAAGTATCATCAAAAGGCGCAATCCCTAAGCTGACCACCAAGTCTAAGTCACCATCGCCATCGAAGACGACACCAGAAGAGGAGCAGGAACGACAATTGCGCCTCCTTAATAATGGCTTGGTTTCTTTTAGTAGACGCGGAGGACGACACGCACTCCGATATTTGGGAGTGTTCAACAGTAGAAGGGAGATTTTCAGTGAACGGCCACGATCTAGGAGAGATGTCCTCTGGACCGCTGTCGTTTTGGAAACGCCAGATTATCCCGCTGTCATCGCCCTCCATGCAAGCGACGAATCAAATGTGATTCAACTGATTCACCCTGGAACCCGGGAGCAATCCCGTACCAGGACCTTGGAATTGATTGCCGAGACGATGTTGGCCACCCTGATTCCCGATCGGAACCAGGACCGACGATTCCGCCACCATTCGCCAAGGGCCATCGAGGGGAACTACTCCGCCACCCGGATGTTGGACTACGTGGAAGCTGCCGTCCTGTCAACATTGGAGCGGTCGACTGTCGTCCAGCTGGAGACACTGGAGCGACTCAACGAGACGACCACGGAAGGAGAATTCGGGAAGAGGGATCGACGCGGCCACCTATTGCCAGAGCCATAGAAGGATGTCCGCAAGGAGCAGTCATCGCCGGACCAGTTGGCGCGATGATTAGATTTTAATTTCCTAGTCAATATGTAATCGATTTCTTTTTCTAGAAAAAAAGTATTTCTGTGATGTAATAATCAAATATTATTTATATTTTATTTTGGAAACGTTTTTTTTGTATGATCAAATATCTGTGATACCCCTGGGTTTTTTTAAT
>JAUPFP010000001.1:15156853-15201853 GCA_036925085.1 Brachycybe producta | reverse complement strand
GTAGGAGAAAAAACAGAAGAATGACAACTTGATCACGTAAGTCCATGGAGTACTGGTCCCCGAACGTGGATGGCTTTTTTGGCTTAGGTGGATTGAATAAAGGAGAGTATGAAAGATAAAGATTATACCCGGCGTCGTACCTACCATCTTGGGAGCTCAAGATGGCTACACCCGATGTCACACTTTTGGGATTAGATTAGATTATTTAACTGTTGTGGAGCTTCGTGCTGGTTACCAAATTAAAAACCCCCAAAGCAATGATACCTCCAACCACATAACGCAGGAGCATTGCCTCCTTACCTTCAAAATTCGTCGTCGTTGACATGGAATCTTACGATATAGAATACCATGTCGGTGTATTCTTTAAGAACAAGTTTTTCATAACTGTGACTGGTGCGTTCTGTAACAGTCTGGTGAATGAACATGAATGTAGTTTCATCTGCACCTCTGATAACGCACATGAATGAATGTGTAGACAGTTTCCAAGTTGAAGAGTGGCGCGGAACTTTGTCACCCCCCTGTATCCAGATCCACGCAGCTGTTTCTTTCTTTAACATTGCAAGGATACAAATATCCTTGTTTGGTTCGCACCTCGCCGTGGCCTAGGTTCTTTCCTCCCAGTCCCACCCCTTAACATAAAGAGATCGTCCTGATAAACGGCAACACTAAGTCAATGGGGTTACGTTTTCCTTTTGTATTATCTTATTTAAGAGCCTAGATTATTCAAATCCATCTTGTTGTTTTGAGCAGACGACAACGATACAAATGAGTGTTATTATATGATGTTACTAAAACTGCAAGAAATCGCCTCACAATTGCTCAATTAAAATACAGTAAAGCGCAAAATACATTAAAAAGTATTGTTCTTTACGTGCTCGATTTATATAATTTTTGAAAAGGTCCTATTTTTAAACAAGGTTCAAAATGTTAAATCCCATTGGATCAAAATCCGTCCCACAAACATTTGAAAAACTCTCGTTAAAAAACGATTTAGACCAATAATAAATTAATTAGCACGTGCATTAATCTAGTGGCTTCACAATGTTTCCTTTTTATAATTTTTGAAAAGGTCCTGCTTTTTTTAATAACGTTTAAAATCGTACATTTTTTTAATTCGAAGTTAAGTCTCATAGAAGCAAAACACTGTCCAACAAACGTTAGAAGAACTCTCATTAAAAGGATTTAGAACAACCAAAAAAATTAGCACGTACTTACACGTGTTTATTGCCTTCACGATAAGTCCCATTGGACCAAAAAACCGTCGTCCAAATATTTGATGAACTCCCATTAAAAATGACTTAGAACAATCACAAAAATTAGAACGTGCAATAATCTATTGGCTTCACGGTGTTTTCTTTTTATAAGCTCAACACGTGAAATTATTTTTCTATTAATTATTATGTGACTTGAAACCTGGAGAAAAAACGTTAAAAAATCGTTTTTCAATCAAAAACGATCACAGCGCCTACATTCGGAGAAATTTTGAATTAAACACTGTATCTTGGCTCTTAATAGAAGATGAATCATAATTGATATTTTTGTTCACCGCTGGTCAACGTTGTGATTGGTTTCATTGATTTGTGTTTTCATAAAAGACCAATTAGAGGATTCTGAGAAAGTCTTTGCAGAATCTTTTTCTTGGGTACAGAAGGCCGTGTTTTTTGTATATTGAGGAAAATTTTGGAAACAGAAAATAAACTGTTACTATGCACAAAAAGTTGTTGAAATCTTTATTCTGTTTTATCTAAATCAAATTAAGTACTTTAACATTTTGATTATCTTGAGCAGCCAATCCAGGCACAAACCTGGATCACCAACACTATATGAGACCTGGGAGAACCACACAATCTATGGGCTTTTAGTCAGGTGCAAACCTGGGAAGTAACTAACAGCAAAAAGATGCTTTAATCTGTAAGAGTTCGTGCAAACTGAACTTGTGAGGAACTAATAGGGGCTAGTTTGTTCCCTTCCTCCCAAAGCAAATAGAATAAGAGGCCTAGCCAACAACTTTCAGTCTACGTAACAGAGCGAACTGAAATTGCATAGTCTATTCTATTCCTCTTGGGAAGTGGTTCGTTACAATATATACATGTATTTCTGAAATGTGGTATAGAAATCAGGTGTGGGATGAATTAAGGTTTTTCAGATGTGCTTTTTTTAAATGTTGTATTTTAATTGTTGAATATTCTATTTTCATTTATTCTGCAGATACAGAATGTGGATCTTTCTAGGTACACTACCTTATTGCAGAACATCGAATTGGCCGACGGGTGTAATATTTTAGCCATACCTACTTACAAAGGTAACACAAAGGTACTTTCTTTTAGGAAATGTGAAGCGGAATTTAAAATATCTCATTGTTGACATAAAAAAGCTTTTCATGGAATATAGTTGTGCATCATATTAAAATCTAGAATAGTGACGGAGGCCCATACTAATATACGTTACTTTAGTGGTACTTAAGTTGTAACGACCAGGTTGGTCGCCACAACACCCTGGCAAGATTTTCCCCAACCTTACCAGATCCTGACTCCGTTAGAGGCCGGGATCGAAGCGCTGGCTAGCCCTCCTCTTGTCCATCTGTGTCCTTGGTGACGACGGTCCGGAGTCCTCCCCGCAAGTTGACGGTGAAATCCCGCCGACCGAAATGAAGAATTCACGGTAAATCCCCGTTGGATCTTACTGTGGACACCGACGCGAAGTACCTGCTGAAAATGCCGGAAACATGACAGATGAAGGACGGTGATGGTTCGGGGTTTCTCCACCGGAAACCCCCACCCTCCCCACGGATACTTCCCCAGTAAACTACACGGACACAGTGTGGTAATTGTAAAATAAAAGATAATTTAGTCATACAAATAAATTAATGAACACTTACTATTAAAGAACAAATCTCCTGGCTAATTCAGCCAGGAGAGAAAGTGGCAAAAGCACACGAAGAAGATGATGAATGGTGGCCATCTTGGCCACTCACAGAACACAGCGCAACACATCCTCTCAATGCTCAAGGGTTAAACACACTGCCCATTATATAATGGCACCACCCATTCTATACCCCCAGGCTGCTCCACCTGGGGGTTGACAGTGACCCTTGCTGGCCTTTCTGTCGTCTGCCGGGCAGCCTACTCTAGCAGCCTAGCAGACAACAACAGGAGTTTATTCTGCTCTTACTAAAAGGAGCAAAACTGGGTCGTCACAAAGTGTTCACTGACACCTAAGCATCTAGTAATGTGCGATAGTCAAAAATAAACTATCGATAGCACTATCGATAGTATTTTACATCACCGATAGATAGTATCGATAGTCACTTCACTATAGATAGTACTATCGATAGTTTTCAACTTTTTTCAAGGTTGCAAATTAAGAGCCGAGATCCATGTCCATCTTGTTGTTTTGAGCAGACGACAACGAGACAATTGAGTGTTCTCATATGGTGTTACTAAAACTGCAAGATATCGCCTCACAATCGCTCAATTAAAATACAGTAAAGTGCATAATGCAATAAAATGTATTGTTCTTCACGTGCTCGATTTATATTATTTTTGAAAAGGTCCTTCTATTTTTAAACAAGGTTCAAAGTCGTTCGTTTTTTAACCCCATGTTAAATCCTATTGGCCCCAAAACCGTCCCACAAACATTTGAAAAGCTCTTTAAAAACGATTTAGAACAATAACAAAATAATTAGCACATATATTCATGTATTGGCTTCACGATGTTTCCTTTTTATAAATTTCGAAAAGGTCCTTCTATTTTTTAATAATGTTTAAAATCTTACGTTTTTTAACTCATTTTATATTACAAGCCATTACACCATTACTCACTAATGTTACAATACAAAATTATACAATGCAGTTTAAGAGTGCACACGGTGCACAAGGTACGCACATTACATTGCACAAAGTGCACAATGTGCACAAAGTACACGTTGAAGTGAACAATGTGCACATTGCTCACGGCGTACATGGTTCACAAGGTGCACAAAGTGCACAATGTGCACAAAGTACACGTTGAAGTGAACAATGTGCACATTGCTCACGGCGTACATGGTTCACAAGGTGCACAATGTGCACACAGTGCATATGTACAAACGACAAATTGAAATAATTATGGCGCCATCGAGCATCCACTATTTCAGATACATTATTGTTTATGTGAGACAGTGTGTTGATTCTTTTTTAAAACTATCGATAGTTCGTAAAACTATCGATAGAACTACCGATTTCTAAACCACTCGATAGTTTGACTATTGAGTAGTTCACTATTGTGATAGTATTCATATTCATATCGCTATCGGAACATCACTATAAGCGTCAATTGGATATTAACCACTGCCACTTGTGCTCTGGTCGCTAGGACACGATTGCTGCAACCAGGTCGCAGATGTGAACTTTTGGCATCGACACTATAATTTTACCAACTTGTAGATGGTGTTTTTTGCGACTCGTTTCTTCCTGTAATCGTGCCGTGCCCGCACGAGGAAGATCCGAGTCACAGAAGTAGCTGGATGGAGTTGGATTACGATCATCCTCCTGCATGGGGTGAAATCGATGCAGAAGGATGATGGCCATCCTGCTCTCTGTCGACGCTGATATATAAATCTTCTCCTGAATGTAATTACCGATAGAAGATGTTGTAGCTGCATCAGGATCGTATGTCTCCTGCCTTATGGTGTCTCCGTCCTCTGTAGAGAAGTGATTAGTTACCGAACATAAAGACAACGCAGTTTCTCATTGTAACACTTTTATTCATCTTTGTAAAGAAACATCAAGAATACAAAGATAAACTATTGATATTAAAGGTGCGTCCTCATGCCCATGATGTGGTACGGAATTGATTAGACGTAATACAACTTAGGGCAAAGATAAAGGCAAGAATAAGGACGATGAACAAAGAGGAACACGGTCCTTTTATACCTTGGACCTGTGTACACCTGCGAGGTGTAACCAGGTCCAAGTGACCAAGGTCCTAAATGTATTAGTCCGCCGTCAGAATAACAATTGGGAAAGGAGGGACGGACAAACAGTAGTTATTTACCCCCCAGGCTATAGTTTTGGCGGAACAGGGGTTGCTGGGTGTGTTACACAGACATGTAAAGTTTTCCAATATCATGTTGCCGATGGGTGATGTGATGTTTGCTATTGTTTCATGTGATTATAACAAGTGTAAAAATGTATTGACCTGAACGCAGGTATGTTTGGGTATGCAGGTATGCAGGCAGCGTTTCTGTCACAATGTTGCGAAGATGCTTTTCACGGCATTTTCAAAATCGATCGCTGTTGCGGGTCGCAAACATGGCCATCTACTTTAAATCCACGTAACACAGCATTGCGACCTGGTCGTGGCAATCAGAAGGCAAGTATGATCCTAGACTAAGGTACAACATCGTCCCATCGATAAAAACAAATTACATGTATATGTAAAAGAATTAAAACAGGAAAACTGATTAATAAATGCACACTGCAAAATAGTGTTAGTAACAATGCCAAAAATAATTTAAATCATTAACATTTTTGAAACACTGTAGAAACAACCATGTTTTAGACAGGTTTCACAAGGTCTGGATTTGCCCAGTCGGGCAATCACGCGATAAAAAAGATCTATCCGAGTGTCTTCTGAGTCCGGAGCTTTTCTCTTTATTGAGAACAAGTTTTTCTTAAGTTGAGATGATTAGCAGATGGAAAAAAAGTATGCTTGCACCAAAAGAGGACATGGACGACTAATCATCTGGATCATGTAATGGCATGTATTGCACTCTGTTTTCCACTAGAATGCATTGTGGGTTTAATGCCCGTCCGAGATCGGGAAATTTGTAGCAGGGCGATCTGAGGGTTTTCTACACTTGGATGGAGATATGCCCGGGTCCGGATGGTGTGAAAAACCCTATGCCTTCCCATGCATAGCTATTTGTCTGGGTGATGGACAAAAAAGTCAGATGGGCAAAACCCAGACCATGATGTGAAACCAGCATCAGGGCTCCCAGCAATTATCATTTGCGAGAATATACTAGACATCCTGAGTCAAATTCTTGCTAAGTCAAAGTTAGAGTTAATCTCATCAACTTTACATGGGAAGTTTTATGTGTAAACGTAGCACTAGAATTTTTAAGAGTATGACCCTAAGGCTGCATGCACTCAAGAGACGTTTTGTTGTGCAACACTTTTGTCGCAAGACTCGCAATTATCCTAAGACTCAAGATTAACTTTCATCCTTACACTAGCGACATTTTGGCTTGAACAACTAATTACACTATTAAAGACTGTGCGACAATTTGTAGTCCGGCTGCATAGTCCCATTGAAACATACTGTATATCCAATCGGTCACGACAGTTGTGACGACCCAGTTTTGCTCTTTTGTGAGCAAAACTAAAATCCCATTGTCGTCTGCTAGGCACCTGTGAATTGGGTGCCAGGCAGACGACAAAATGGCCAGCAAGGTCCCTATATATGGTGACGGCCATTATATCTGGGCAGTGGAAAGGTAACCCTTGAGGATGTGTGTAGTTGCTGCTCTCTTCAATCGTGTTCTACAGGTGGCCATGATGGCCACCATTCATCTTTGGTTGTGTACCTGTTAAGGTGTGCTTCACCTGAGCTCCTGGCTGGATTAGCCAGGAGCTATACTGGCATCTATTAATCTTCATTTTGTGTTGTTTTGCTCTCTACGTGCCTACGTTGCCTACTCTATGTGAGTGTTTTATTGTTTATAGTGAATAAACACCTGTTATTATTTTCACTCACCACTGTGTCCGTGTCCGTTAATCATTATTTATAATAATTACCTGGGGAAGTTACCGCGAGGAGGGTGGGGGTTTACCGGTGGGGTGCACCGGTACTTCACCGTCCTGTTTCCGGCATGTTTGTCGGCCGGAGCTTCGCGCGCGGTTTATCCACGGTAAGATCCATCGGGGATTTGTCGTGGATTCCTCGTCCTGTCGGCGGTCTTTCGTCCGTCGACTTGCGGCGAGGGAAGGGACCTCCAACTGGCACTACCCGTGGCACGGACGGGTGCAAGAGGAGGGCTGGCCAGCGCTTCGACCTGTCCCAAGGAGGTCAGCGACGGTAAGTTTAGGGAAATTTGCCGGGGTCATTGTAACGGCCCAGTCGGGTTGTTACACAGTCTCTCTGCACTAGTCCTAGAAAAAGTCCTGACTCCTAAAAAAAAATTATCAAACAAGCATAGACATCCTAGGCAACAATAACGATTTTAATTTCTTTTGCACAGCAAATCTACATATTCACTTTCCATATTTGGATGTTGCATTTTTCAATCCGTTATGGAAACGAGAAGCCACTGTCAGAACAAGAACAAAGAAACCAAACAAGTAGGTAAAACAACATTATATGTATGCTGTGCTCGTAAAAAGAAAAAAGAAAACAATATAAGAGTGTACTTTCTAATCGACCCTAGAATAATATATAATGCTATAAATAAGCTATTTTATCATAAAAAGTGGTAATGATATCTTGAGTTCGATATCTCGGTTTTTTTTACAATTCTTTGTCTATTTTATTCAAATATATCATTCAAAGCTAAAGATAGGCGAATAGTATCTATCCGCGAATACTTGAATACTTCGAATACTAGAAGTATTAGAAAATTCGAGATCTCAAATATGTCTATAAACAAAATTCAAATACCTCGAATATTTTTGTGTTCGTCTATTTCGTCTCTTCTGTTCATTTAATTCCTCTGTTCTATTTCGTTTACACTAGTTTAAAACTCAAAGTGTATTAGTGTTATCTCAAATTGTCAAGTATTTCAAATATAGTCTTATTTCCAATTGTAAAACTTCAAATAACTATTTGGGGTATTCGAATGTTCGAGATCTGGTTAATATTAGAATTTGATGTTCGAATTCGAGAAAAGTGCCATTGGCCCATCTCTATTCAAAACTAAAAAAGCAAAGACGTGTGATGTAAGATGTGTGATTTGACTTTAAAATGAGAGATTAGCTTCTATTTAGTTATTATGGGTTAGATGAGGTTAAATTAGGTTAGGTTAAGTTGGGTTTGGTTACATTGGGTTAGAGGCACATGGCTGTATCGAAATGGGACGATTTTTTTTCGGACGATGCCAAGGGTTGGTGGTGGAGGCTAGCAGTGCCATGGAGGTAGCGAAAAAAGTATTAACAAGTGAGCAGTTAAATAGCAAAAAGCATATGCAAATGTAGCTGATTACAGAAACAGAACAGAGTTCAAAAAAGAAATTTACAAAAGGAGTAGTGAGATGAAAATGCTGCTAATTTGTTAAAATAGACTATTTCAATTTAAATCCATTCTTTACCATTTTAAAATTCTTTTTTTTTTGCGCTCCATTCCACTCCGAATGTACACGTGTTATGCTATTTAATATTTAGTTTGTTTATATTCTTTTTTATTACCTTCACTTCACTGTTAGTCTCCACCTTCAAACCTTGACTTCAATCTAGTTAGAATCATGCCAAAAAATCGTCTCATGTGCAAAGACGCCAGTTACATTGTATTAGGCTTGTTCAGAGGACCAGGGGCAACAGCCCTTCCGCCCACATATTTATAGTTCTTAGAATAAAAATATACATACAAGGAGTATTCAGTAAGTAAGTTACAGAGTAGAATAAAAACACATTGAAAGCGAATCAGATTGTTTTTCAACATAACCTAACTCTACAGTTCAACATTTGTCCCATTGCTTTATCAAATGCTGAAACCCCACAGCATAGAAAGATGTGGGTTGATGTGCCCATTGCCAGACAAAGTTGTGTACATCTTCATCATATGCAAAGCACCTTCCGCCAAGAGTTTTGTAGAGGGGGCCAAGACAATTGTTCCCATACTCAGCCCACATTTCCTTATGAATATTCTTTGCAATTTTTCCTTGCACCCACAGAATGTAAAACCACGACGCACTGCTCCTCACTTGTACTGTTTTGTAGCATACTACACAACTTTGCAAATGCTGCACTAACAACACACTGCTGCGCAATCACAAATCCACCTGACTAAACATTGTTATTTTGATGACCACGTTTCGTACCTACCACCTAAATAGTAGGTGCAGACGAAATCCTAGTGGTGTCTGCTCCGAATGTTGGATTGTTGGGTCCAGTCCAGGCCTTTCCCTTGGCTACCTAAATGTAACCAGGGTGAGAGGTGGTTTTAGTTCACAGGTGTTTCACAAGGTGGAATCACGGAGGACTGATGTCACCCTACCTGTGTATAAAAGGAGATGCGCAGGTAGTCTCTGGGCACATACAGTTGGATGCAGCACAAGAAATTCGTGTGCACTGCCCTTTTATGAGGAACGGCAATTTCTAATTGGTTAAAAGTGTGGGGCAAGCGGATTTCTTGTACTGAATCCAAACGTCTGTTTTCTGGCCTGGATCCTGAAGACTTCGTAGCCCGTAGCTTTGCTCCGGACCATATCTCATCTTTCGTTTTTCATCTGCTTGCCATGTTGGCACTGTGGCCATCTTGGGTGCTTTTTATTGTGTAACTTGTTTGTTTATAGCTGGCCAAGGTCTGGCCAACTGTAGCCTGTAAATACATTTATAGTAAGTCTGTGATTTTTTTATACTTTAATCACGTGTCCGGGTCAGTACTTATGGCATTACGTTATGGAATTCGCACCGTGCCAAAACCCCCAGGATGGTTTGGACCAGTCCCCTCTGCCACGGTAGGGGTACCGGTAAATTGCTGCCTCTTCCTGCCACTTATTGACAGTGGAACTTGGCAGGAGGCTCCATTGACGTGCAAGCCTTCGTGTCAACTTAGTTCACGGGAGGAATTCCTGCAGTAATATTCCCCCGGGGCCAAAGGAGTCTGGATGAATAGTTAGTAGTCAATGTATGGCTAGTGTGGGTCGTTACATTATGTAGCACTATTAGTTTGTAAATTACTTACTGAATATCCCTCGTATTATATTGTCTTTACTTGGATTGTTTTTATTTCATTAATTATAATTATTGCTGAATGAATGTTTAGAATTGATTGATAGGATGTGGAAATTTTTAAGATTCTATGTATGAACCTCACAATTCTGAGGCCAAGGAGATAACCTCTTAGTTACGAAAATGGCGTATTTATAACAGGATACCTTAACATATGTTCAATTGCAAAGTATCTATAAATAAGATTTTTTTTTGTTCTATAAAGGTTATTTACACCTTGGAAAAAAGAGAAAAAAACAGCATTTGCAAAATGGCTCAAAGTTCCTCTGCCTGTGCCACATCCTGTGGAAATCGCAGTTATAATTCACAATCGCGAAGTGGAGAACCCGATTTACTTGTGTGGTGAGTCTGGAAAAACAATCGTGAGTGTCGTTGAGGATGCGGTGCTGGTTCCTGACATAGTTGATCACGAGACGCTTCCAATAGGTGGTTGCCAGCATATCACTGTCGGATATTCCGATAATTATAGTGGAGAATCAGAAGATATTTTTAGTCGGAGTAATTATTGCAGCGTGGTAGTCAATCTTGCCTCATCTGAAGATATAACGTTAGAACCAGATGATGAACGTGTCGTTTATAGTCACAATGTTTATGGTACCAAAGTTTGACGCTTGATAAAATGTTATACAGCTGCAACAAATGAATTTTCAATTAGTAGAAATTTGATCAAATGTACATTATATCAAAAATGTCACTAAATAATACTTAAGGTTACTAAAAGACTATTTTATGCTGGATTGTAAGTTAGATTTTATCAACACCATAACTTTTTTAATCAAACTGTATGTATTAATGTCTTTGTGCCCTTATACAGGCCATTACTTCCACTGGCATCACAAGTTGCATTTAAGAATACACTTTGTGTATTCCGCTCTTTGTTTGAAATTGTTTAAAAGGCGTTTGAGAACATTAGGCAGTTTATTTGAACTTCACGTCAATCACTTCAGTAGTAACATGAAAAAAAAACAAGTAATATGATTAAACATAGCAGCAGCACAACTGTGTTTTGGAGTTTACTCCTTGGGTTTTGTTAAGAAAATCTATTTTCAGGGCCATGTCTGCCCCCTTCAACACATGGACATCGCCTGTAAGAAAATAACTCAACATTTATTTTGAAGTATTATTTAAATTACGTACAATTAAAAATTTTAAATTTTCATAATTAAAAAATTCTGTTTTTTAAACTTACATGATTTTCTCTGCTGGTTCCGCCGTTTTGGCCTCTAATTATAACTGTAGGAACAGTCCAGGAAACTGTTATGAATCTGTATTATTGCTTGTGCTTCAAATAATTAATAAAAAGATTTTTTGCAACTGTTGAAAATGGCCATCGCTTTTACTCACTGTAGGTACACCTCCCATATTCAGCAGGTTGTTGGATCAATAACAAATGTATTGTTACAATTATGTTGCTTAAGCCATTCCTTTTGAAACATAGTCATATACGGTGGTGTCCCATCATAATGAATAATGTACACATCTGTGTCTGTGTGACGTCTGTCTAGTAGTATCTGTCCATACCATTATTATGGATTTCATGGTCCTATATTTATGCACAAAACCACATTTGTCAGGAAAAATACCAGGGTAGTTGACATACCATCATATGCAACTGGGCTTCATCACACAATATAGTATCTTATCAACATGTGAAGTGATGGTGATGCAATTGTCTGATATTTGACTGTGTAGTGTGTTTTGTTTGTGCTCCCATCACACCATTAATTTATAAAAACCTATAATTATGAAATAAAGAACTGTGTGATTCTTTGTCTCTTTTGTTTTCTCTCTCACAGTGTCATTCTGTGAACTAGTCAGAGACACCCAATGCACACTTTTTATTTTAGTTGGGGCCTTTAGGGTTCGACCCCCTCCAGTAAATGAAGACTTATGTGGGAGGTAGGTTTTCAGTTAGTTTTATCTTTGGTTGCCTTTTCTTTGATTAGGAGTACCCACTGCTGCTGTCTGAAAGGATGCACTTGTTTTTGTTTTTTTCAGAAATAGTGTGTTGGTGTAGTTTTGAATATTTTAATATTAGACCGTAATTATAACTCAACAGTACAAATGTATCTCTGCTCTTGGTAGCACAAATTTTCATAACTCCAACAACTCTTAATTAAATCACAATTCCAAAAACAAACAAATCAAATTCTATAAGCAAAATCCTGGATTAAATCACAATCCCCCAAAACACAAATCAAACAAAATTTCGTGAACAAAATCCTGGATTAAATCAGAATTCCTAAGAACACGAATCAAATGAAGTTCTGTAAACAAAATCTTTAACTTCTTTCGAATTAACACTTCTGTAATTCCCCAATATATGCCATACCAATATATTCCTACCTATATAGAAAAAAGACACGGGTAGCATGTATGATATATGAGGTTCGACCTCCATTGGTTTGTTTTCGGTTAAACCTTGGCTGGGAGGATTTTATTGGTATGCAGAGTGAGTACTGGGGTGGCCTTTCTAAAATGTTGTCCTACCTGATTTCTGGTATGATATTGAAACGGTAAGTCCAGGAGCGATCCTGGCTCGTTTATTTTTGTCTGGAACCTCAACCCTCTGTACTCACATACAGATTGACCTAGTTGTATCAGCCGATGACGATGCCAATATACTGTCTTGGGTACTTTTTCCTCTCAGTCCCACACTTTAATACAAAGAGATCGTCCTGAGAAGCCTAAGCAATAAGTTTGTTTTAATTATGAGTGAGTCATTTGTCTATATTTTGTGGACCACTGATCAATCATGTTGATTGGTCAGTTTGGTTTTTACTTCTGTATTTACCCAATCAGGGGATTCTGAGAAAGTGTTCTCAGTATCCTCTTTTTGGGTATAAATTGTATGTAAATTGTACGTAAGATGATTTTTTGGAACTCTTGAGCCACTGTCACTATGCTCAAGTTTGTCCAAGAAATAACGAATGATGTAAATAAACTGTTATTATACTTAAAGCAGTTGCCAAATCTGATTTTATACTTTTTGAACCGAACGAAGAACTTAAACTTTTCGCCATCTAGAACTGTCAACCCAGGTGTAAACCTGGATCGCCAGCCATAGATGAAACTTCAGAAGACAACACGATTCAACTGCTTTTAACGGGCGAAAGCCCGAGGAGTAACAGACAACACAAGATCCTTAAAACTGTAAAGGTTCTTGAGAGAGGAACTTACAATTACTCTGCTAGCAGCCAAATAGGCCTATGGCAGAGGGACATAAAAGTCCATATGCAGCATTAAGCATTGTCAAGCACATATACATACACATATATAAAAACAAAATGAATATACAAATGTCAATCCCACAAAACAGAATTATCCCCATTCACCACTGCCTCAGGAAGAGAGTTCCATTGTAATATGAATCTGTCCTAGCAAAAATCTCCCTAATTTTCTTAGAGTGGTCAGCCCTGCCCATATATAGTGCTTTATGAATATCACTTTACTGGTTTAGGACAATCACCACGTGTAATTTTTCCAAACAATTTCAAACTTAACTCAGCCCTGCAATGTGCCAAACTATGCCATTGTAGCACTGACTGCATCTCAGTGACACTATCTGTAAATTTGTGCCTTACACTGAACCATTTCAACTGAATGAGTGTGTAACAGAGTGAGGAGGATTCCATACACTGCAGCAATACTCAAGATGAGGCCGTACCAATGCTTGATAGGCAATAGTTTTAACTTGTGCTGGGCAGGTGCCCAATGTCCTTTGACTAAAATGAAGCATTTATAGAGCTTTCCCAGTAACACCATCAATGTGTTTTTTCCAAGAAAGGTCATCTGTCATTGCAGCCCCCATGTACTTATAACACTTGGCACTCTGAAGAATAGTGTCATTCATACTATACCTCTACCCCGAGTTAAGTCTCATAACACTACGCTTCCCCTCATTCAACTAAAGTTGCCATGTATTACACCATCCCTCAATTGCCTTCAAGTCTAGAGCTAATGTTTCACAGTCTTGGATACCATCAACATCTTTGTAAATTAGAGTATCATCAGCAAATAGTCTACAGTTGCTGCCAACTGTGCTGCTGAGGTCATTAATAAATATCAGGAACAAAAGAGGACCCAGCATACTATCCTGGGGTACACCAGATTTAACAGCCAACCACTCTGAGTGAGACCCATTTACAACTACCCTTTGTTTCCTATCACTTTACCTGCCCCTCAACCCATATGCTGCAACATTTGCCAGAAGTTTTGAATGTGAAGCAGTGTCAAATGCCTTACAAAAGTCAAGAAACACCATGTCAACCTGTTTACCATTGTCTAAACTCTTCTGGAGGTCATCCACTACCAGGGTAAGTTGAGTCTCACAAGAGCACCCTCTCAGGAAACCATGTTGGTTATCAGATATTGAGATTGTGAGATTTGTGAAACTTAATGTAGCCAGATTATATGATATGCTGAAGAATTTTACAAATCACTGAAGATAGAGATACAGGCCTATAGTTTGCAGCTTCAGACTTATTACCTGACTTAAATATTGGGGTAACATTTGCTAATTTCCACATACTTGGAACAACCTCTTCATCCAAAGACTGCTGATAAATTAGGTGAAGAAATGGTCGCACTTCCCTAGCTAATTTTATAAGAACTACTGCATGCATTCTATCTGGCCCCCACTTTTATTTTTATTAAGGGTCAATAGTTGCCTAATAATGCCCTCAGTATTAACAATAATATTCCCGAAAGAATGCATTGTTCTAGACTCAAAAGCAGTAGGTGCAGTATTTTCATCTGCTGTAAAAACACTCCTGTATTGTTCATTCAACAAAGAAGCTTTCAATTCTGGTTGTGATATTAGTTTTCCATTTGCCCCAACAAGAGCTGGAATCGAGTACTCACCAGCCCGAGAATGCTTGACATACCTCCAAAACAGCTTTGGATCTTCTTGCAGCCATTTACTAAGTTTATTAGTTTTAAAATATTTATGGGCCATTGAGAGTTCTTTTTAGCATTTGCACGAGCAATATGCAAACCATTTGCAAGAGCAATATGCAAACCATTCGCACGAGCAATATGCAAACCATTTGCACGAGCAATATACAAACCATTTGCATTCAATAAAATTGAATTAGCTCTGTATCTATTTCCCAATAATCACTGCTTACGAAGAGCCCTTTTAACACATGATGTATGCCATGCTGGTGTGGAGGCATCCCGGACTCCTTAATGGAACAAACTTCGAGAACCCTCCCATCAGTAACAAGTGAAAAATTGCCCAATTTTCATCAACATCATGCTGATTAAAATTATTTTTAAAGTTCTCAAGATTTTGCTGCATATGCAACTTAAACCCATCCCAGTTACATTTGTTATAAAGGCTAAACTGCCTTATGGCTTTAACAGTACTCCTAACATTAACATTGACATCACAAGTTACGATGTGATGGTCACTAATTCCCTCAGAAACCTTAACATTAGATATCAAAAGGTGAAGGTTAGTTATACCATCAAGGACACTACTATTCCTAGTTGGTTGCATAACCATCTGTTCCATGAAGTAAATATCCAAACTTTCCAACAATGAAACAGCTACAGTAACATCATTCCCACCTGTAATTGAAGAAAGCTCCCAGTTTATGTTTGGGAAGTTAATATCACCTCCTAAAATTATAGTTGGGTTATTTTGCACATGATGAAGAGCATCAAGACATGAGCGAAAGGCAGCTATATCACTATTTGAAGATCCTGGTGGGCAATAGAAAGAAATTAAAAATACTTTTTTCCCATTGAGCAGCTCTACTTTGCAGCAAACTATCTCACAGCCAGTCTCAAATGCCTGTTCCCTTTGGCTGTTCAGCAAATTTGAAACTGCTATAAAAACTCCACAACCAGTATGCCCCACTCTGTTCCTACGATATATTGCAAAGTTAGATGGAAAGACCTCTCCATTGCTAACATTGTCTTCCAGCCATGACTCAATTCCAAGTATTATTTGACAGTCTGATTCTTCAATGACCACAAAGAAGTCAGGTATCTTTCTCCGCAAACTTCTGCATTTTACAACCATAATTTTCTTATTTTTATTTATAACTGACCCATGTGAAAAATTTCCTTTCACTGCAGCATCTCTAGAGTAGGGATTTGTAGTTACAACTTGAGGTTGAGCTAGGATTCTGCAGGACCCAGTCATCCCCTCAGCATTAATTCCTGAAAAAATGTTATTAACAATTCATAGCAATAATTCCCCTTTCCCCAATTCCACTCACAGACCCCAACACTAAACTAAAAAATTACCAACAAATTATCCAATCTTTTTACCAACTACTCCTGCATGAGTGTTAAAATGCACCCCCTCCACCCCTGCACCCCCTCCATTCACCCCTGAAACCTACCATAGCTGCTCTCCACTCAATTACCTGAACCCCTACCCGACCCCTGCCTCCACTAATCTTTCATTAACCCACCGGGTTCTTAGGAAGACTGTCGCCTCTATCCACCCTCTCTGGGATTGCACTAACACACACCTTAATCCCCACCCTAGAGCTAACTGTATGCTGAGTTAAGCTAACTAACTTATCTAAAACTTCTGAGCCACTCTGTCTACTGTTTGCTTCTATTTCCTTTAAGTTTTAAAGGAAAGCAATTTAGTATTTTATGAGGTTCGCTTAAGTCATTTAAGACTTTAAAATAACAGAACAATTCAGAATTTTTTTAAAAAATAACATTTTATTATTTAGTCTTCCCTCAATCCCATTTAGATCTTAATACAAAAAAAACCATTGACATTAAAAATTTGTTAAATCATTGTAACCCATTACCAAAACCAAGAAAAATAAAAAACGCAACCCAATACAAAATAAAAACATATATACAACTTACAAACACTGGAACATGGTGAACTGAATACAAGGTTCCCAGCCAATTCTTTTGGTTTCAACTATGAAGACCCAACAGTAACTTTGTGTGGAAAACCCAAGTGGGAACCAGCTCAAAGTTTGTGGGGAAACAACACAGTGCCCAGCAGAATGATGGATAATCCTTGTGTTAAGTTGCTGGTTGATGAGGTAGACAAATGAAGTGGGGTAATCCAAAAGAAGCTCAGAGGCTTTCTGTCTCTTCTGCTCAAATTCGAGCTCTTTTTATTCAGTTTTGGAGGGGCTGGACTCTACCTCATGAACCCATGTTATTGGTTAGTTTCATAATAATTTTCCTAATAATAATATAAAAACTTATGCCTAGAAAAAAATAGTGGATATATACAAAAAACAGTTAGAAACAAATAACCCTAAGCTATAGCTAGCAGTTTTTCTAATCTCCCGTACATATATTACAAAGTTAGTTTAAACTATAAAAAACTGTCTGGCTAGAGAAGAAAAAATTGTCATTTACCCCCTGTTGATTATATAAGATGGTGTATAAGAAGTAGAAAAAAAAACATAAAAAATCATTTTCCACCTTAAGTGTATATATAAAAAATTACAGCCCTAAACCATTGCAATAACTGAATAAGATAGTAAAACTAGTTTTTTGTTTGAAAATTGAGAAAGAAGAAAGAACTGAAAAAAGTAAATACATATAAAAAATACACACAAAAAATAGTGAGGGGTAGTTTTTTAAGTGGGTCATTTTATGTCTCACAAAAAGAAAAATATAAAGTGTCATTCATAAAAAATGTTATGTAAGCCTATTGCTTCCATAACATCCCTTTCCCCAAGATTATTAAAAACAAATGCTTAAACATTTGCAGGTCCGTCCTGTATTTTTCATTTCTTTTCCCTCTTCTGCCACCTCCTATGGTTCCGCTGGACATTTCTTTTTTGATTCCGTTTTATGGAATTGTTTGGTATTGTGGATTCTGTGGCACACACTCGCGGTACACTATCTTTTTGCATAAGTAGTTCTGCTTCCAGGTCAATTACAGGAGTAATGCATTGTAGTGGTAAACAATTTTGTTTGTCCTGATGTGGTTTTATTACGGGGCCAGGATAGCTCCTTTTCGGTGAACCAGTCTTGTCTCTGAGAGGGCTTAATGCTCGTATCTCTGTTGGAAGTTCTTTAAAAAGTTTTTTCCAAGATGACGCATCCAGTTGATGTTTTCTGTTATGTGAAAGTGCCTTTGGTATGGGTGATGCTGATATTGCCTGTGTCTTTATATAATGGCCTGGATTGCCTCTCCTTTGGCTACTTGGTTGACTGTGGATGGGGCTCACTGGTCGAACTGTTGAAGGTAGTTGCCGTAGTAGAGCTGGCCATGATGAGGTGTCAATTGGTTTGGAGGTACACATGAGTGGTGGCAAAAGAGGAAGACGGGTAGTTGAAGGTGTTGGGAGAAGAGTTTTTCTCTTAGGAACAACCGGGAGCCGAAAGTTTTGGCTTTTCACTAGGTTGTTTTTGGTTTGGAGGGTTTTCTCCCTTAGCGAACGTTTTTCTTTTATGTGTCCTTTCACTTCGTCAATCCACTGAGACACTTTCTTCATGTGTCTTCTGAACTCTGGTGGCGGTTCCATTGCAAGTAAAATGTTCAAATTCCTTGATCTTTTTTCACTTGATGAATGGCACCGTATCACGATGAATGTTAACACTTAATATATGCTGTAAGAAGTTATAGATTATTTAATTGGACATAGTAGACATGTTATCTGCCTTTAATAATACTTAGGCAACAGGATAGAATGTACAGTGATACAAAAATAATTAGTATAAGTATGGTACCTTTATATAATTGTCCACTTAGATCTCCAAATAAGGAAGTTAGTTGGAAAAAAGAAAAAAGGTTCACCTGGTGCAAAACTACCAAAACTGGTTACAGAACTTTGATTTGCATTGGTAAAATAAAGTGTTGGGTCTTCTAGGCATATGTTTAGTAATTCACAGGAGGAACCTACTTTGGACACGAGACATATTTTGTCTTTTATGCATTTTTTATCAACTTTTATCTGTATCTCAAATGTATCTGATGTGCTTTTTAATGATATAGATCGTGTAGCAATGGGAATGTTGTTGAATTGTACCTGGACTTCTCCTGGTAGGCATGTACTGTAGGCTTGGATTTTAAGGTTGCAAGTGTTATACAGGAGTGACATCCTTTATGGGAAAGGATTTGTTCTAACTTGGGACAAACTTTTATAGTTTTCAGTTTTATCTTGTAATCCCCCATTGTTACAAATATAACTGCAGGACTGGATGTTAGTAAGGTGGATTTTAAAGTTCCATCTTCCCCAATGAATAGCTTGTGATTGGACAGAGAAAAAGGTAGAATGTTTTCTTTTGTTTCGATCAATTTTTCCAAGTAGGAGGGTTGTTTATTACAAGTCATGCGTTCTTCATAGAAACTACACTGAACCATCTGTTCATCAAAGGAAAACATGTTTATTGAAAGATCTCCGGCTTGAACATCTCCAATGTGACCTCTTGTAGGTCTATGTGGTTCAGAGGCAGTTTCTATATATGCTTCACTGGGATCGTGATATCTTTGTATTAAATGTCTAGAAGGAATGTCCGTGGCCTGGTCGAAGACACCAACTACTTCAACGTGTACATCTCCTTTCATTTTCTTAATGGTTTGGATTAAGTGAGTTTCCTTTGTGTTATTGATGGTTATTGTAAATTTTACCGTTGGTTTGCAGGCCATTCCTATGATTTTTCTGACTTCGTATGTAAACATGTATCTGGGTTTTAGGTACCAACGATAATGGTGACATGGTTGGGAATCTATTATGGAGCACATACTGCCTGAGTCTCCTGCAAAACCGTTTGTGACACCTGGCCAATCTAAGGCCTCTTTTGTGAGTGCTTGAAATTTGTAATCTCTGTGACAATGTTCACCCCAACCACAGTATGCATTTTGTGGGCATGCAACTTGATTAACTGTATGTAGTGTAGTTAAAAATGTGTTATACATTTGTTGGGTAATCCATTGACAGTCCACAGAGGCAAACTTGAATTCAAGGGCAGCCACGTGATTGTCCTGCTGATCAGTCAACCATACACATACCGAGTAATCTAGGTTGGTGAGTGTGATTTGCATGTGTGTGGCTAAGGAACATTGTTGACCAGTAACAGTTTCTTGACATTCAAATACTTTAGCGGGTATTAATTTATGTTCAGTGCATTTGGTTGATACAAGTGAAAATAGGGATAGAAAAATTCCTATAATGAGCACGATATAGAAGAGGGGAGTGTTTGGTGCACGTAACAGTCCGTTCTCCATATCTTGCTATTTATCTTGAGTTTTCTTTACTTGTGTTTTTAGTTTTGTTCCTGTCATTACACCACATAACATTCCTATTTTAAAACACCCTTTTATCATGCGATAAACAATATACAATATTTTTAACAAAAATGCAAAGTAATCCCATATGCAGATTAATACTAATCGAATATATAAAATCAAAATACTAGTTAGAATCATAAGTGTTATAATAATACCATACTGCATATATACAGGCATGCATTCTAGATTATAAATGAAAGCCATGCATAAAAAACATTTTGTGTGTTGACATATTTCCTTTCCCATCAAATGGTAAGAAGTTTCAATTAATCTACCTTTTATGGTTACAAAAATAACATGCATTTCACCTTCTTCAAGTGTAAATTCATCAGGAAGGATTCATTTGGAAGATTTTTTCCACTCCCATTTTCATGATAATGACAGTCCCTTCTGAACTGACAGTTAGTATTGGTTCAGTGAATGTTACGAAGTCTTCACCTATTTTAGTATTAAATGTTTCAAGAGCCATCAAGTGGCGTCTACTCCTTTGTGGTTTTCCTTGAGCACCTGAAAAATTGAAATAGCATTCTTTGAATGATGCTATTTCAAAATTTTCAATTTCATTTCCTTCTTTGTCTACATGCATCATTGTGGTTATAGCCTTTTCTATCTTACAATGACATGTTTCATTTTTAGAGCATTTCTTTGTAATATCACAATATGCAGTTGTTCCTGAACATGCTGTTTTCTGGCAAGAGCAGGGTAACCCTTGATTAGAACATTTATATACAAAATCATGACCATTTTTATCTTCTGTTTGTTTTAAAATAAACGCGTTTACTGGGGTAATTTCTCCTTTAGATGAAATTATTTTTGAAGCCCATTTTAATAGGCATGTTTTGCAATCTTCTCCAGAACATAAGTGATTGCTGTATTTATGTATTTCCATGGTTTCTTTAACTTGGCAGAATTTATGTGATCTTTCCCATCTACATACTTCTATTTCAAAAGGTTTCTTTGTGGCCATCGTCATCATCCTCATCAACAAGAGAATATTAAATCTGAAAGTAAATAATTATAACCACTGTTGCATACAACTGATTTCCCTAAGACTTTTTTCTAGTATCATAATCTTATTCCTAGTGAATTGAGTGCTTTAGCTATTAATCCTAGCAAGCTATCAGCCAGATTACCATTATTTTGGTTATCAACATTTTCTAACTCTAGAGGTTCATTTACCTCTACTGCATTATTGGTTTCTCCAACAATGCTTGGTTGTTCACTGGCACTTGATTCTATTGGGGTATCATGTTCTTCCTGTATACTTTTATCTCGACTAGTAGTTTTGCTAGTGGAAGGTCCTGGAATACTTTCAGGCCTTTGCGTTTCTTCGCTATCTTTTTCTTCACCTCTAGTTAATGCAGTTGCAGATCTGAGCCGTTCTAAGCTTATCTCCTTAGGTTGTACTTGGGGAGTTGAGGTTAGTTTACTGGATGGTGTGTTTCTTGCATTTGGAGTTCCTGTGTTTTGAGATTTACCAACTTGGTTGTTTGTCTCACTAGTAGAAGGGGTATGTAAGACATGACGAGGTATAGTGTTTTGTTTTCGAACTGGAATTGCAGTTTTTCTTCTTAAGGGTGGAAGAGGAAGATGTGTTGTGGGACCTTGGCTTCGCAATCCATATGAATGGGTAGGTTTGGTTTGTCTGTCATTAGTGGAAGGATGTCTGTGTACTGGAGGATTTGTATCCTTGTCATCAATGACTGACTCTTCATCACTTTCAGTATCATTTGCTTCTACCTGAATTTCTCCAGGTGGCTCAGTTTCTTCTTCCATATATGAGAGATCCCAAGGTTTGTGAATTTTAGCTAGTTTTAGTCTTTCTTCATGAACTATTTGGATGTCTTTTGTTTTGTACATGTTTTGGATTTTGTAGTTAACTGGGGATGTTTTATCCAAAAATTCGATATGGGCCATGAAATAACTTGGCTAGTTTTTTTGTTTTTCCTTTTGTGACTTGGGGAGTGTAAAGGTACACTTTGTCCCCTATAGAAAAGGGTTTGTTTTCTGTTCTCAGGCTGTGCTGCTAATTGTTTGTCTGCTGCTATATTCAAGTGTTCTTGAGCAAGCTTGTGTGCTACTTGCATTCTACTTGCTAGAACCTTAGTATAGTCCTCAATGTTATAAACGGGTGTGGGATCGGTTTTTAGAAGCTGATATGGAAGATTCATATCATGTCCAAATAATAGAAAGTGTGGCGTTTCCTTTGTGCTTGAATGAATGGCACTCCGATAAGCCATTAAAATTAAAGGTAACTCCTCATCCCAGTTTCTTTGGTCTTGGTCCACATAATGCGAAAGCATTTTGGTCAAAGTACCATTGAAACGTTCTACTAGACCGTCTGTTTGTGGATGGTATGCAGAAGTAAATGTCTTTTTTACACCTAGAAGTTTGCATATACTTTTGATTAAGTCGGAGGTGAAGTTTGTTCCTCGATCTGTTAGTAACTCTTGACAACATCCATATCTAGAAAAAATTTCATTTACCAGTAATCGTGCAATGGTTTCTGCTTTCTGGTCTTCAATTGCAAAGGCTTCAGGATATTTCGTGAAATAGTCACAGAAGACAGCAATGTATTTGTTTCCTTGATGCGTTGTAGGTAAAGGTCCAAGGATGTCTAGACCAATACGTTCGAATGGTTTTGTGGCTGGAGGAAATTTCATTAATGGAGTTCTGCCAGTGGGTTTCCTTTTTTCTTGGCAGGAAGTGCATGAATCACAATATATCTTGACATCTCTTTTGAGAGTTTTCCAATAAAAGTTTTGCTCTACCCTTTGTAGCGTTTTCTCAGTTCCCATATGACCTGAAAATTTGGCATCATGGCACATACTTAGGACATATGGTCTTTTTTCTAAGGGAACTACGAGTTTTAATTTGTTTTCTTCTTTTTGTAGAAGCCATCCTTTTTCATTTAAGGTTAAACCAACCTTTTGAATTTCTTCCCTAGTTTGTTTTGTAGAGGGGTATCCAGCTAGATGATCGATAAAAGGACGTAACTCTGTACATTCCAACTGATCGGTTGCGATATCCTTCTCTTCCCAGAAATCCTTTTGGATTTGTAATGCATTTATTATATCAGGAGGATTTCTGCTGAGGGCATCAGCATTTGTGTTTTCCTTTCCTTCCCGATATTTAACTTCAAAGTCATACTGCTGCAATTGGAGAGCCCATCTCGTCAACATTGCTTTGTCCTTTTTCATGGACATCAAGTATTGCAAGGGCTTGTGATCTGTAATCAGAGTAAATTTTCTTCCCATAAGGTAATACCTGAAGTAGTTTACTCCATACACACATGCAAGTGCCTCTTTCCACGTGGTGGAATAATTTTGTTCGGCACCATTTAGTTTTCGGCTTGCATATGAAATTGGATGAAGTTTTCCATCTATCTTCTGCTCTAGTATTGTTCCAATTGCTTCATTACTAGCATCAGTTGTGAGGAAAAAAGTTTGGTCAAAGTTTGGCATTATTAACACCGGAGAAGAGACAAGACATTCCTTCAGTGTTTTGAAACTTTGTTCACATTCTTCGGTCCATTTAAATGCAGATTTGCTTGAGAGGAGATTGGTCAATGGAGCAGCAATATTTGCACAGTTTTGAATAAAATGTCTGTAAAAGTTTATGAGACCTAAGAAACTTTGAACCTTCTTGACATTCGTAGGACGTGGAAAATGATCAATAGCATCAATCTTTTTGGGCCCAGGTTTCATAGAACCTTTTTTAAAAGAGTGGCCCAAATAGTTGATTTCAGTTTTGAGAAAATTACACTTTGATGGTTTGGCCTTCAGGTTAGCTTCTCGTAATTTCTGGAAGACCTGTTCCAATCTGTTGACGTGTTCTTCCAAGGAGTTACTATAGATGATGATAGCATCCATGTAAACAAAGCAGATCTTACCCTTTAGGTCCTTAAGTACATCATCCATTAGTCTTTGATAGACATTTGGAGATGTTTTCAGACCCATGGGAGATCGTGTAAACTCATAATGCCCAAATGGAGTGCTAAATCCAAGTTTACTTTGATCAATTATGCATACAGGAATCTGGTAAAATCCACTTGCAAGATCAAGAGTTGTGAAGTATTTTGCATTTCCAATTTGGTTGCTCACACTAAGCAACTCTGGAAGAGGATATTTATCTCCTACTACCTTTTTGTTTAAGGCACGAAAATCAACCACCAACCGATGACTGCCATCTGGTTTTCCTACGAGCATGCAAGGAGCTGAATATGGGCTAACTGAGGGTTTAATTATCCCTGCTTCAAGTAGCTCATTAATCTTTTCTTGTAAGATTTTTTCCTGCTGATGTGGTACCTTATATGGCCTAATGTATACTGGTGCGGGATCTGTCAGGTGGATTTCCTGTTCTACACGAGTAGTTGGTTTTAAATCAGTGAGGTTACATGCAAGTATATCTGCATATTTTAGGAGAAGCTTTCGTAATTGCCTGTGATGATCCCTATCTGTTTTGTCCAAAATTTGGTCTATCCATTCTAGATTTCTTCTTTTGGTTTCTACAGA
Organism: Brachycybe producta; assembly: GCA_036925085.1. Classification (NCBI taxonomy): domain Eukaryota; kingdom Metazoa; phylum Arthropoda; class Diplopoda; order Playtdesmida; family Andrognathidae; genus Brachycybe; species Brachycybe producta. The sequence goes on along the minus strand of JAUPFP010000001.1, from coordinate 15,177,176 downwards.
ATTCAGGATTTTCAAGGGTTCCCCTTTTTTATAGGTAGGTATGTTATTCCATCGATACCGTATACTATCGTTGATAGGATTGTATTTTAACCCCAATTTCTTGATAGTATTTATACCAAAGATAATCTGGTATGATGGTGATAAATCCTTTTGATTCACATAAATGACTATTTTTTCAGTCCAGGTATTATGTAGTTTTATTGGGATTTCATACAAACCTAGTATGGGAAATGGTTTCCCGTTTGCGGCAATTATTTCGATATTGTCTCCTTTTTCTAATCTCTTGATCCACTGGCCATTATTGTATTTGAGGTCCTCAAATGTGGATCTCGAAATTACAGATATTGCAGCTCCAGTGTCAAAAAGAATGTTTAAGGTTTTTCCAAAAACTTTAGCAGAAAATACAGGGCATGTATCATCACTGTCCTTTAGGTTGTTTATAATGGTGCACTGTTTATGTTCTCCCCCTTTTAGATGTGCACTCCTTCTTAAGGGAGCTTTTAGTTTCCCGAGTGAGGGTAATTTTTTGGTGGTCGAATTCGGCATTGTTCAATTGTGTGTCCCATTTTCTTGCAGTAACGGCACTGGATTGGTGGGGAGTTAGGAATGGTTCTTTGATGACACTCATTTGCCTTGTGTCCTGATTGATTGCAAAGGAAGCATCTTTGATCTCTTTGGAAGGTGTTTCTTGCTATCGGGTTTTGGCATTTTGTTGCAAAATGGCCTGGTTGATTACACTTGTAACAGCGCAAATTTCGTTTATCTATGGTTTCCTTACTGTATCCTTCAGGAGTTTTACTATGGTTTATTTTTTCCATGGCTAGGAGTTGTTTGGAAAAAACTTCTTCCAATCCTTTCATTTTTCTGGTTAGTTCTTCTATAGGATCTTTTTTCTCGCTTTCCAGGCTGCTAACAAAATATTTTGTTTGTGTTAGTTTTTCATTTTCCTCTTCCGCTAGAATTACTTGAATAGTTTTATCTAGTGTTTTTGGATTTCTAGATAAGACAAATCTTTTGATTTTCGGGAGGAGTCCTTTAATGATTTGTGCCTGGATCATGCTGTCGCGAGTTATTAGTTGGTCTGCTGTTGGATCATGACCTTCAATGACTGCTCTACCTAAAGTTTTCACCTTAGATATGTAGTCAATGGCAGTTTGATTTTGGGACTGCTTTATTTCAAAGAATTTTTGTAAAGTGATGTGTCGTGGTTCTATTGGTTGAAAACGCTGTACGATTAGTTTTCAAAGTTGACCAGGAGGTAATGTCCTTAACTTCAGGATGATCACATAGAAATTCAGTGGCCAATCCTCTACATTTGGATCGGAACACAATGATTTGAAAGCCTTCATCCCATCGGGCTAGATGAGCAACTTCTTCAATTTGATGAAAAAGATCCTCAGCTGTGGGACCTTTGTCATCTCCAGAGAAAGTTGGTATGAGAGAGGTACAACTAAGTAGCGGGTTTTGGGTGTCCTGGTTATGTGCTGAAGCATCAGAGGTAGCCATTTTAAGTATCCAAGTGTATACCATAAGGCTTGTATGAGGTATGACCTGTTTTTCACTGAGTGTTTAGGCGTTTGTTCATGTTTTTTATGTATTCTGTTTTTTGAGTTTTGGTCATGCGTGCCAGCTCATTTGTATTTATAAATCGCCAAACTTTTGGAGTATGTTTATTTACTTTGCTTAATTCGGAAATTTCTTGTGCTGAATAGGTTTCAGATTCCCAATCTTCCGTAAGTGTAGGGAAAGAGTAATTTTGGACCGTATTATTGGAGGGAATTTCTATGTTGGTTTTTTCCGTTGGTAGGTAAAAATGGGGATTGTTAGGGTCCACTTGGTAACTGGGTGTTGGGAAAGCTGAGGGATTATTCTTTGGGCTGAAGGGGCACCTAGCAAAATGTTTACTGTAGCTGGTTGCTTTAAACATACAGCAACCTTTTTTCCAGGGACAGGGTATAAGATTAGAACTACTCATAACTAAAAAAAAAGAAAAAAAATAATCTAGTAGAAAAAATAAGTTTTTTCAAAAAATTCTGAACTGTAGAAAATAAAAAAAGTACATCCTGTTCACGACGCCATTTGTTTGCTTCTATTTCCTTTAAGTTTTAAAGGAAAGCAATTTAGTATTTTATGAGGTTCGCTTAAGTCATTTAAGACTTTAAAATAACAGAACAATTCAGAATTTTTTTAAAAAATAACATTTTATTATTTAGTCTTCCCTCAATCTCATTTAGATCTTAATACAAAAAAAAAACCATTGACATTAAAAATTTGTTAAATCATTGTAACCCATTACCAAAACCAAGAAAAATAAAAAACGCAACCCAATACAAAATAAAATCATATATACAACTTACAAACACTGGAACATGGTGAACTGAATACAAGGTTCCCAGCCAATTCTTTTGGTTTCAACTATGAAGACCCAACAGTAACTTTGTGTGGAAAACCCAAGTGGGAACCAGCTCAAAGTTTGTGGGGAAACAACACAGTGCCCAGCAGAATGATGGATAATCCTTGTGTTAAGTTGCTGGTTGATGAGGTAGACAAATGAAGTGGGGTAATCCAAAGGAAGCTCAGAGGCTTTCTGTCTCTTCTGCTCAAATTCGAGCTCTTTTTATTCAGTTTTGGAGGGGCTGGACTCTACCTCATGAACCCATGTTATTGGTTAGTTTCATAATAATTTTCCTAATAATAATATAAAAACTTATGCCTAGAAAAAAATAGTGGATATATACAAAAAACAGTTAGAAAAAAATAACCCTAAGCTATAGCTAGCAGTTTTTCTAATCTCCCGTACATATATTACAAAGTTAGTTTAAACTATAAAAAACTGTCTGGCTAGAGAAGAAAAAATTGTCATTTACCCCCTGTTGATTATATAAGATGGTGTATAAGAAGTAGAAAAAAAAACATAAAAAATCATTTTCCACCTTAAGTGTATATATAAAAAATTACAGCCCTAAACCATTGCAATAACTGAATAAGATAGTAAAACTAGTTTTTTGTTTGAAAATTGAGAAAGAAGAAAGAACTGAAAAAAGTAAATACATGTAAAAAATACACACAAAAAATAGTGAGGGGTAGTTTTTTAAGTGGGTCATTTTATGGCTCACAAAAAGAAAAATATAAAGTGTCATTCATAAAAAATGTTATGTAAGCCTATTGCTTCCATAACACTACATAGATCATTAGCACCTACATGCAACACAACTAGCACCTCATCTGCAGTTTCACCCATACCATCCTACTTATATACTGCTCAACATCCTCAGTTTTAGCCCCCGGTAAGCATGCCACACTAACTTTTACCCTGGCATTTCCTTTGGGGACAGCCCAACTAACGATACGCCTCACATTATTGTCACCAACAAGTGACAACAGATCTAGTCTTAGCCATTTTCCTATGTGACTCCCCATCTTCACAATTAAATCTCATCCTCCTTGGCATACTGGACACCCTAGCCCCCATACCCCCACCTACACATTCTACAGGCTTCCCTCGGGCCCTAGAGACCTTCTGCAATGCATCAAATCTATTACATTTAGGAGTCCTTGGTGACGCTAAAGGGACCCCAACTGGCTTAGCCCCTGAACCACAACCCCCATTCTAGCCCCTGTAACACCCTGTAAATCGTGATCCCGCCAAAACCATAGCCTGGGGGGTAAACAACTCTCAACCGTCCCTCCCTCCTCTCTGACTCACCTTTCTGACTCATGCCCAAGCGGCGGATTGATACATAAAGGACCATGGTCACTTGGACCTGGTTACACCTCGCAGGTGTACACAGGTCCAAGGTATAAAAGGACCATGTTCCTCTTTGTTAAGTAGTTCTTTCCTTTGCCTGTTTTTGAGATAAATTCCAAATCATGGGCCTGAGGATTCACCGTTAGTATTTTACTATTCACCCTTGTATCTGTACTTCTTACAAGGAATGAATAAAAGTGTTGTAACAAGAAGTAGCGTTGTCTTTATGTCTATGTAAATAACTTCTCTTCAGAGGCCGGAGGTTTCATAGGGCAGGAGCTATACGATTCTCAGCAGCTACAACATCTTCTCTGGTCGGAATACCGATGGAGAAGATGTATATCAGCATCAACCGGAAGAGAGAGAGATGGCCGCCACTCTCCTGCATCGATTTCACCCCCATGCAGAAGAGTGACTACAATCTATCTCCATCCAGCTCTCTCTACAGCTCGGATCTTCTCTGTGCAGGTGTCATACTGCTCAGAGAAGAAACGAAAAGTAGAAAATGTCATCTAAAGGTTGGTAATAAAATGTTGGTTGATGTCAAAAGCTCACATTTGGTGGAGGTGCGGTGTATAGCTCCATCTGCCTTCTCCGACCTGTAAACAGAAGCCGTCCTTTGTCCTAAGTCTCGTGATTGTGCCTCACGAGGCTTCGTCCGTCCGTTCTATGTTGGAACCACGTATGGAGACCCTCGATAGCGTCAAAGTCGACTGCGTGGCGCCTGTCTGTAAAACCGCGTATGGAGACCCTCGATCACGTCAATGTCAACCGCGCGGCGTCCTTTGTGTTGGAACCACGTGTGGAGACCCTCGATCACGTCAAAGTCGACCACGTGGCGCCTTTTGTAAAACCGCGTATGGAGGCCCTCGATCACGTCAAAGCCAACCGCGCGGCGTCCTTTGTGTTGGAACCACGTATGGAGGCCCTCGATCACGTCAAAGCCAACCGCGTGGCGCCTTTTTATGTTGGGACCATGTATGGAGGCCCTCGATCACGTCAAAGCCAACCGCATGGCACCGTTTTTTGTGGAATCGCGGAAGAGACTTGTGGCTACACACACCATGCGTCGACCGCGCGATTCTGTGTCCTGTCCTTAGAGACACGTGGGAACGAACTTTTGTCTGCTGACCGCTTAGCACTCGGAAACGTGGACAACCGTTTGGACACACGTGTTTCCATCCGTGTTTTTGTATTTTATGTTTCCATTACCCTCACCCACTTTCACCTTCACTCTTCTTTAATTTTCAAAGTGAAACCCACACTCCGTGGGCAACACTTTAAACAAATTCTTCTTACTCTCCGAGAGGAGTTTGCAGTCTCATTAAGAGATGAGCAAACAAATCTCATCTACTAATCTATTCACCTATTAATAGGCTTTTAAAGGACGTGTGTGTCTTTTAAAATGTCCTATTATCTTCACTCTTCATCTTTAATTTTCAAGCAAGATTCTCCCTAACTCTATTTCATTGTTAGGGGGCTTACAAGCTTAGAACACACTTTTCCTAGCCACGTGGGACTTTCTGGTCCCCCCTTTTCTTTGTTCTTTGTTTTTACACTTGTGTTTCCCTTGGGACCCTCTAAGTCCCAAGTCATGTTCTTCAGTTTCTTCATCATCATCACCTCAATGCATCGTCACATGAACTTTCTCCATTGGACAGCACTGAAGCCCGGCCGCCATTTTGGATCGACCGGACACTCTTCAAAAAGCGCCAACGGAGCGGTTTTTCGCTCCATGTGACTCATTGTTGTACCTTCTCTCATCTTTTTGTGTTCTCTTCTCTTTTCTTCTCTTCCAGAGGGTTGCACGCACGCGCCCCTGGCGGAGTTTCTCTTGTTAGAGAAAATTTCTCTTTTTCTTTAGATTTTCTCTCTTTTTGTGTCTTTCTCCTGGCCACCATAAAAACGTGCCCCGGAGGAACTTTTCAATCATCAATTTTTGGACATTGCAATAAACTGACCGGAAGTGGCCACCACAGCGCCACCTACGGACTTCTTCATTCTACTCAACATAGTCCCTCACTGGGCACTGACTCTGTCTTTTTCATCCAGAGCCATCCAGCAGTGAGGACTCAAAATTTCTACAATCTGAACATTTCTTCTGGTTCACCAAGCATTTAGCTTGTTGAACACACTTTCATTTCAACACTGTTTTATTTTTTTAATAAAACTAAATTAAAACTTTTGATGTGCGGGCACCGCACCTAAGTTTTAAACTTTCCAAGTAAAACAGCTTTCTTCTCTTGCTTTCAGGAAAGTTCAGCCATCTTGAACTTCTCCTTTGTTTGTTCATTTAAAAAGTTCAGCCATCTTGAACTTTTTGTTCTTTGTGTGTTCTTTACACACACACTCTTCATTCTTGTTTCCAAGTAAGACTAAAAGTGCGGGCACCGCGCTCTAGCTTTACTCTTCGTATTGCTTGCCTCTTCTTCAGGCAACTGCAATGCACTTTCATTTCTAATTCACTTTCCGCAGTGCAATTTCGATTGGGTGGTGCACCACGCTCGCAATTGCATTGTACATCTGTAGTTCCTTCATTGAGACTTTTGGGGATTCTTATAACCTCCACGTGGTCACCAAATACCACGTGTAGAGAGAGATCTTACCAAAGTTGATACTCAATAAAGAATTTACAAACACACTGTACCAGTTGGGATCGTCACACCCAACTGAAGGACAACGCCAACACCAACACAGCCACTTAAACAACGATACCTTCTTTATTAAACGTAGGTAAACTATCGTTACTCAGTGTATAAGGGTACGATAGTATCGGTTGCCGACAAAAAGACTGCGATCTACAGCGAGATCAACGGCCAAACCTACAAAACACCGACTTACATTGATCACTACGTGTTGCACAAGCCTTAACACAATGGATGCTCACCCACGACTAACTGGGACCGCCCGGAGGGCTCTTCTGCACTCCAGGGGAAGCATATATCCATCAGCATTGTGGAGGGCCTATGCAACATCACAGACATACGATACACAATACGCCGCATCATCACGTGTGGCTGTCCCACTCGGACCCACCATGGATCCAGTTATTCAACCTGGGACCTGGTGGGTGCCACAAAGTGGCGGCACCCAAAGTAATGATGTGCATCAACAGTCTACACGGCGCACGGCTCAGTCCACAAACAATAGTACATTTCGACGCCTAATGTCGTCCACATGTTACTCCAGATATCAACAGGAGCGACCTCCGCTACTACCAGATCCACTTCCCACACAGTCGTGTGATGGTTGCAAACTCAACACCATCATGCATCAACTTAACGAACTAAAAATACAGATCACTCACATGACGATTATTCATAATGGCACCCAACCGCCGCCTGCGCCACCACTACCGACTACATGTACTACGACACCACAATATCGTAGCGAATCAGACAACTCTCCGCTGTACGCTGTCGGGCACCGAGAGCCGTACGAGCTCTGCTACGATTCATACTACAGACGACATGCACCAGGTCCATATGCGATACCTGAAGAGCACGCGTACTATGTACCGCGCTATACAAACTATGAGCGTACAGAACATCAGTACGCGTACCCGACCTACGATTTCACAAGGGAGGCCTCCGATACGGACCACCGTAGTATGGTCATGGTACCGGACATGCCTCCTGAGACAACTAATTATGACAGCACCGGCCGGCATGCCAATAATGATGGTCAACTATATCCCGGAGTTAACTTGGGGAATGGATGACCTAACTACCTGGCATGGTACCCTTGAGGTCATTAACCTCGCCACCGCCGCCTTGGGATGCACCGCCAATGAGGTGGTCGCCATCTTGGCCCCAGGTGGTGGGACTTCACTCCAAGGGCGCCCCTGCTGCGGCCGGATGCTGAAAGACCTATATAGACAACTGAAGAATACTTGCATGCCTCAAGAGATCGGAGATCATAGTGTCAGCGATGACAGTCCGAAAATCACTGTCACTATCAATGGCAAAGAGGTCCGCATGCTCGTAGACACCGGAGCTCATGGTAGCGTAATATCCAAGGCACTGGCAAAGCGGCTCCAACTCAACATCAAGCCTATGGCTCATCCTCCAAGGATTGAGGGAGTTGGAGGAAACACCATCGCCGTGGCAGGGCAAGTCTCCGCTACTGTGGAAATTGCCAAACAATCTGCCACGGGCCGCCTGCTGGTTATCACTGGCCCACCCGACGCCATCTTAGGCCGAGACCTGGGTAGGGCACTGAAGCTCCTTGTGTCTATGCAGACCAATAAAGTCTACTTAGAAGACGACCTCTTTGAATCAGCACTCCGAAGGCAGAGTATTCAGGCGTACGTCAAGAGTGCTCTGGAAGAAATCACGCCAGCCACTCTTGGGGAGTCGGACACCGCTCCCATTGAAGTCAAGCTTATGCAGCAACCGGACGAATACCTAGTAGTCAAAAGGCTAACGCAGCTCACTGGCCGTGGGACAACACTAGTGGAGGTAGAGGCCTCTGGGATCCTCACAGATCAGGATCTTTTTGTGGTCTCTCCTGACGAGAAGCTACGCGCCTCGAGGGGGGTCTGGGTGGCCCCCGGCATTATGCAAGGCCGTAACAGCAACAGCTTAATAGTCAAGGTCCTGAACACCACTATGGGACCATTGACCCTGGCCTCCGGCGAAGTGATAGCCCATGTACAAAAAGACTACTGCTTCGAAACGGTTGAGGTAAAGACCACTTCAAACGCTGACCCAATCATGACAAAAGAGTCAGGCGCTAAATTCAATGAAGCAATGCAACTCGGGCCTCGATTACGTAATGGCCAGAGGCGCATTCTAATGGATCTTTTGAGATCCTATCGAGATGTCTTCGCGCTAGAAACGTCGGAACTTGGATGTACCAACCTCACGGAACATCGAATCGATACTGGCGATCATGCACCCGTGCGGGAACCCCTCCGAAGGAGTGGCCCCGAGCAGCGGGAGATCATCCGGAAGACAGTTGAGGAGATGCTCAAATCCGGAGTAGCCAGCGAATCCAAGTCTCCTTATGCTTCAGCAGTAGTCCTGGTGAAGAAGAAGGATCGACAGTGGCGTTTCTGCATTGACTATAGACGCCTGAACGATATCACCAAACCAGACAATTACCCACTACCCCGAATCGATGATGCTTTTGACTCGCTCTGTGGGTCGAGGATCTTCGCGACCCTCGACATGATCTCCGGCTATTGGCAGTTTGAGGTCGCCAAAGAGGATAGGGAGAAGACCGCGTTCATCACACCCGGTGGGCTGTTCGAATTCAATCGGATGCCCTTTGGTCTGCGTAACGCTCCTGCTACTATGCAGCGTGCCCTGGATATCCTTTTGGCTGGCCACAAATGGGAGACTTGTCTAGTCTACCTAGACGACATCATCGTATTCGGCGCGACTTTTGAACAGTTTTTGGAAAGGTTGGACTGCGTCCTAGGACTCCTAAGAGAGGCGGGGTTGAAGCTTCACCCCGAAAAGAGCTTCTTCGGCTACGACGAAGTCCTCTACCTGGGACACATCATCTCCAAAGAAGGAGTGCGTCCAGACCCGAGGAAAGTGGTTGCCATCTCCGACTTAGCGGCACCTACTAATGTCAAGGAGGTGAAGCGATTTCTGGGCATGGCCGGTTTCTACCGGCGGTTTATTGTCAACTTTGCCCACATCGCTAAACCACTCACGGATATGACCAAAAAGGGGCTGCCCTTTTTATGGACGATCGACAGAGAAGCAGCATTCACTCTGTTAAAGACTAAACTTGTCACCGCGCCAATATTGGCCATTTACGACCCAGATGCCGAAATCAAAATGCACACCGACGCCTCTGCTTACGGCATCGGAGCTATCCTCTACCAACAGTCACCATCTAAGGAACTGCAGATCCTGGGTGGTGTCTCTCGAGTGCTCCGAGACGCCGAATTAAACTATTCAACAACAGATAAAGAGTGCCTCGCAGTGGTGTACGGCATCGTCAAGTTTAGACCTTATCTCTTTAACAAAGCCTTTGTCATCGTCACCGACCATCATGCACTGTGCTACTTAAAAACCGCACAGCGACTCCAAGGACGCCTGGGCCGCTGGCAGCTACTGCTCCAGGAATACGACTACACCGTAGTCTACAAGGCCGGCATCACTCACGTGGATGCAGATTGCATTTCACGGAGTCCGGTGGACGTTCCTGAAGACTGGAAGCTGCAGGCTACCCCAGATGACCTCGACGACAGTGTGGTTTACGCAGTCACATTGCGTTGGGATTGGTCGGTTGAACAAACAAGAGACCCAAACGTGACACAGATTAAGACCGAACTTCGCAACAATCCAAGTACCGAGCTTCATCATACCTATGTCATCATAGACGAGGTTTTGTGTGCCCTTGTCTACCAGGGCAGCATAACGCCCCAGCTCGTGACAGTGGTACCCAAACATCTGGTACCCGAAGTTCTGAGACTTTTACACGATAGTCCTGAAGCCGGACATTTCGGCCAGGATAAGACATTGGAAAAAGTGTGCCAACGGTTCTTTTGGCCAACCTGGAAGCAGGATACCATCGAATATGTGCGCACGTGCGAGATATGCCAAAAGTGCAAGACACCACAGTCCAAGCTGCCCGGGTTCCTCCATGAAATGGAAGTTGGAGACCCAGGTGAATGCTGGGGGATCGATTACATCGGTCCCCTGCCAAAATCACTGGGTGGTGTCAAGTACATCATCCTGGCAGTGGATTACGCCACCATATTCTGTTTTACACGAGCTGTGCACAGCCAGTCGGCCAAAACAACTAAGAATTTCCTCCAAGATACGATCGTGTATCTTATCGGGATGCCCAGGAGGATAATCACCGACCGGGGGACACCTTTTACAGCTAAAGACACACAGGCGCTGTGTGACGAGCTGGGAATAAAGCACGCCACCACGACAGCGTACTTTCCGCAAGGAGACGGTCTTGCGGAAAGGACCAACAAAACTATAATGCAGACCGTCAAGAGACTCCTGACGCCTGAAAAAGGACAGCGGGATTGGTATTTCCATCTCCAAGCCGCCACCTTCGCTTACAACACCGCGACCCACACGTCGACGAAGTTCTCGCCATACCGCTTAATGTTTGGAAGAGAGGCCCGACTACGAATCGACAATCGGGCACCTCTCCTACCGAAGGTTATGGATTCAAACCCTGCAGCACCTTCTGTGGTTGCCACGGAAGAGGTCGAAATCGCAAGGGCCAACCTGCACAAGGCCCATTTGCGACAGAAGAAGTACTATGACGCAAGACGAAAAACTCCACACACGTATAAAATTGGAGACCCAGTACTCGTTCGAGATCAACGCATCGTGCCTGATGAGACCAAGAAACTACGTTACTCGTACAGGGATGGTTACACGGTAACCAAAATCATCAGCGACACGGTGCTCGAGCTGGAGCACGAAGATACGTTTGGAAGATTGATTCGAGACACGGTGAACATTGTACATATCAAGCCAAAACAACTGAGGACAGTTGTTCAAGGGTTGGAGGGGGAAGACAAATCCAGCTCCCCACAACAAGAGGAACCTACCTCCTCACCACAATAAACCAATAACCCTATCAACAACCCATACAACCTAAATTTTTTCTTTTGGTTGTTTATATCATCACATTGGTCACTTGCTGACACACACCAATATAAACAAACAACAACGTGTGTGACCACAAACATTCACACACCCCTGCTCACATTTCACCACTCGAATCTGATTCCAATGGGGAAACTTTCGTACACTGCGTTTGGGGACCAGGTCGTCTGACAACAATAACAAACAATAGTGGAAGAACGGCGTTTAATACTCAGAAACCGACACCCCGCGAGCCTCCAATAACAAACAAATTGGGTGGCTTATTGGAGTTCCAGCCAGCTTCGTGGAATTATACGATTTCCATGGGACCCTGGAATTTCACACCTCGATGGGGAAGTCGGGGAAACACACAAGTATATAGCCAACGCCAGGCTGGTCACCAGCACTTCGGAAACAATTCTGGAAGAACAAGGATGTCACAGTGCAGCGAAACAACGGGAAGCCAGGACGATGCCATCCCTGACCCATCTACTAGGATGGACTCTGATGACACGACAACGCGGCAACTCGGCATCGAGGAAGTCGGGGACGACACAGCGCACGCTGTCGACCTAACGACGTCAACTGCCTCGTCTCGCCATATCGCCGCAGCCTCAGCAACCCCCGTACTAACTTTGCCGCAAGTGACACAACCTTTTCGCATACCAACAGTCACTACCAGGAGACTACCGGTATATCGACCGCTTCGTCAGGAAGCACGATGTGAAAGACTGCTAAATAATTGCTGGGCACTCTGGCAACGACAGGTGCGGCCCGCGAACACCTATTACATCGGTCACTATGACCTGATGGAGGGATTTCCGCGCCTCTACATACCGGAGGAAGGGCGCTACGTTGTAGGAATGTCATACTACCTGCAACTCTCTATGGCCGTCTTAACTCCGTCCACCCGGTACATTGAAATATACCAGTTTGCCGAGCAGCCCATCACTCCAGCATTGGGCGCCCTTCAGCAGGCTTTCTTTAACAGTCTCCTGGGAGTCCCACTTAACGGAGCATACAGCATTGCCCGAATGATCGTTTGGAGGACCCGCGCCACTTACCAGGCCGCCATCCTGTGGGACGCCGTTTACGGTGTCCTCACCGGGCAACCACCGGCCCGACTGATCGCCGCCGACGCCACCGTCCACCGAAGTTTCATGGAAAGTCTCCGGGGCTTCGACAACGGATGGATCGTCGCCGCCTGGGAATCCTATCATCCCTGGCTGCGGAGCCACCTCCTCCACTCACCGGCAGACCCCCTACAAGCACTTCACGGATATGTCTCTGCATGTACATGTGCATGCAATCAACCGACATGGGTATAGATTAGAAAACCGTGTGGTCACCGCCCATTGGGGTGGTGAGCTCAAAAAAAAAAAAAAAAAAAAGAAAAGAATTCTGTTATAATTGCTTTATGTATAAATAAATATTTCTTGTAAATTTCCATAGGAACTCGCCACTCAGCGAGTATTAATTGTGTTGCCTTTTTATTTTCAGAATTTGCATTTTTCAAAGGGCGCTGACACTTCAGTGCCAGTGCCTTTCCATAACCACCTCTGTACACGGTAAGTCCTCAGCCACCCATGTCTCCCCGCTGCGTAACTTGAAAAACCTTCCACCCTTGGCTGGAGTACGAGGACGTACTCCAAGCAAAGTTGGAGGGTATGTAACACCCTGTAAATCGTGATCCCGCCAAAACCATAGCCTGGGGGGTAAACAACTCTCAACCGTCCCTCCCTCCTCTCTGACTCACCTTTCTGACTCATGCCGAAGCGGCGGATTGATACATAAAGGACCATGGTCACTTGGACCTGGTTACACCTCGCAGGTGTACACAGGTCCAAGGTATAAAAGGACCATGTTCCTCTTTGTTAAGTAGTTCTTTCCTTTGCCTGTTTTTGAGATAAATTCCAAATCATGGGCCTGAGGATTCACCGTTAGTATTTTACTATTCACCCTTGTATCTGTACTTCTTACAAGGAATGAATAAGAGTGTTGTAACAAGAAGTAGCGTTGTCTTTATGTCTATGTAAATAACTTCTCTTCAGAGGCCGGAGGTTTCATAGGGCAGGAGCTATACGATTCTCAGCAGCTACAACATCTTCTCTGGTCGGAATACCGATGGAGAAGATGTATATCAGCATCAACCGGAAGAGAGAGAGATGGCCGCCACTCTCCTGCATCAATTTCACCCCCATGCAGAAGAGTGACTACAATCTATCTCCATCCAGCTCTCTCTACAGCTCGGATCTTCTCTGTGCAGGTGTCATACTGCTCAGAGAAGAAACGAAAAGTAGAAAATGTCATCTAAAGGTTGGTAATAAAATGTTGGTTGATGTCAAAAGCTAACACCCCACTGGTGCAGACCTAACTGGTGTTAGCCTAACTGGCATGGCAGCAGACACAGGCTCTTCACTAGGGGAAGTGCTAGCCTCAAATACAGCTAACATTTCCCTCAGCAAAGACACCTCTGCCTGAACGTGCCACTTCCTGCCTTAGCTCAGCCTTACTAACAAAACCCATTACTAAAAACAAAAACCAAGTGAGCCCAAAAGTTAAGCTTGTAAGTGAAACAAAACAGAAAAAAAAGAAAAAGATCGTTTTTTGAAAAACTCAAAAAGTACTAATCTGATTTCACCAGCGTCTTCAGCAGACAAAGTTCTATCAGATTCAATAATAAAATCACCTCAAAACTAAAAAAATATTTGTGAAACAACAAAAAATGGGAAAAATGGCACCTTTTACAAAAAATGAAAAAGACAGAATCTAATTAAAAAGGTTATATGATAAAAACTACTTATCCAAATTGAAATTTGATTCCAGAAACATGTTCAGCAGGCCAAATACTATCAGGAACAGTGAAGATTTAACTTGGATGTCAGAAGTGAGTTAGTTTAAATGGCCAAAAACCTAAAGCAAAGGGGCGAAAAAATTTCGGAATAACATTTATCTCTTCTAGTTACTGACATTTAAGAAAACATGGTCAAGGTTAATTTTCTTATCTCTTTTATAATATATCTATGGTAATTATGAAATTTTGACCATGAAAGTTTTTTTTAACTCTTATTTTATGTTGGTATAAAGTTACGATGATATAACATTCTTGTCAAAATATATTTTTAAAAGATTATTACTTTTTTGGTTCGTAATGGTGTTAAAATTATTCATAGTTTCATAGTTTCTTTAATCACATTTAGAGGGTATTATAGGATAAAAAAGTTTAACTTCGTGCTTTTTTAGATAATGAAATTAAGGCAAAAAATTACAATCCTTTAAATAAAAAAGAAAGTCATTGTAACTTAAGACTTATTCTTATATTTCAACTCCCTTTTTTGAAAAAAAAAAAACAATGTGCACTCCTCCTGCTTAGAAATAGAACAACCCACACTCAACGTTCTTTATGACAAACAAATCTTTTTTTTTTTTGTCAACTGCTGAACCTCACCCAAATACCTTCTTAACCAAGTTATGGAAGAGGAAATTGATGTAGATTGGTTTTAGGATCAATCTAATGCCGAAGATGACGACATTGATATAGATTGATGGGAGGACTAATTGACAATAGATTACCCAATGGAACATGCCGCCATTACTGAAGACTTGGAAAATGAAGTCTTCACTTCAGAAGAAATTGTTGCTATAGAGAGAATAACATCATTAAGAGCAGAAATCCGTGAAAAAATTGAAATTCTTCAGTAGCAGTTAGTTTTTAAAAACTAATTTTTGATTACATTTGTAAACATTTTTTCGTTTTTTTTTCTCTTAAAAATACCAACAACAAAAATATTGTATTTTTTTTAAAAACAAAAAAAAAATAAAATTATTTGGTAATTTTACTGTTTTTTTCGTCTTAATATTCATTGTTTTTGTAAAAAAATATATTCTATATATATTAGGGAGTTCCAAAAAATAAAAGTTTGAAAATTAGAATGCTTACCTTCTAAAACATTTCTCCTTGTGAAATAATATTTGTAAAATGTGAGCTCATTTAAGCTATATTTAGAGGTCCCCAAGGGCTCCCAAATTCTCCTATATGGCTATTACTATAGTTTTTATATTCTACATGACAAATTTAAATTTAAAATAAAGTATTCACAAAATGTATTATTAAATTTTACAACATATTACTTATGTCAATTGTAATATGTATTGTATATTATTCAATAGCTAAGGTCCAATACCCATTTTCTATTGTCCATACATTGTAAATTTCTAATATAGTGTTCAACATAATTACAACAAGCATCATTTACATGAGAGCAAGTTAGTCACAGTTGCATTTAGTGAAGTTCTTTCAATTGTTTCTCATTCATTTTTTGTTGATGCTTTGAACATCTGAATCAACACAAACTTCTTGTTCAGTGCTGTTAAATAGTAACCAGCCCCATTGAATGAGTCTTTTTCAGTCCAAGTTTTATCAGGCATATCGAGGAGAAAGCTATTGTTGATATCAATCGTTTGAAAAAACTTGAAGAAATGTCCAAGTCAACAACTGTATTTGGATGTGATTTTAGCTAATGTGAGCCTCGTTAAGATTTCAGATTTAATAGAAGCTGTCGTTTCTCATCAACTGAAAGAATCTGTGAGAAGATGTTTGACTTAAGTACCAAGAATGCCAGAGCATCATCTTCAAGCAGCAATGCATAAAGCATCTGTTGAGACCAAATTCTTTCCCCCAAATTTAATTAAACGTTTTTTAATACTCACCCTCCCCTTCACCTTAACCTCAACACGTCACCCCTTTGTTTAAAGGAATGTGGATCTTGTACCATTTGACCAAAAACGAAATAAAGAATATTCATTCTGTTTTGTGACTTACGTGAAACAACATTGTCTTCGTTGTCTTCAGGTGCCACATTTGGTTGCACCCGTAACAAGGACCTATTTGCCGGAGTGACCCTCCTGACCCACGGTCTGCACTTCGAGGCATTGCCACCAGCTGTCCTCCACCACAACTCCCCTGTTTCATTTTCTTCTTACCGCCTTTCTTGACCACTGCTTTGTCCTACTTGGACGGTGCAGAGGCCTTCGCATCTGGCTGGTTCGAAGTAGAAGTCCTGGCAAAGCTCCCAGAGCTAGCCATGTGACCAGAGGTCTGGGGGTGCTGGCCCGGTCCCCTGGGACCACTCAAGCATGGGCATGTAATCTACCTGCCATCAGCATATATTGGCTTCAACAAGCCTTGCCCTTTGGGCAAATGCCTCTACCATTTCAGCCTGGCAACCAAATATTTCATCGACGATGGCCATCAGGAGCTTCCGTTTGAAGCGAATGAGCCGACAGCTCTTGTCTTTGCCTGGAGACACACTTTCTGACAGTTCAATAAACTGCCAATAGAAAGCCTGCACAGACTCGGTTGAGCCCTGCTTCATCGTTTTAAACTTCGTGAAGCAGGCGCGAGCCTGATTGCTCGAACTGAATCGGCTATGCATAGCGCCTTTCACCTCAGCCTAGGTGAGGCCAGGAAGAGTTTCCACCAAGTGGGCGTAGTACTCTTCCACCATACCATCCAGCAGAAATGTAAAGAAACTGCACCTGAACTCATCTGTCCAGCACTGAGCCCAGGCTTTCACTTCGATCTTGCGGAGAAAAAGTGCCAAATCCTCTTTGCTATTGTAACGAATGAATGAGTGGACCGGGTTGAAAACCCGAACACCTGAACCTCTGCCGGAACCGCTGGAGTGGGCGTCCAACCAGCGGCACTAACCCTGCTAGGTTGTCTGGTCCGGTTCCCCGAAGCATCACACAAAGTCAGCATCTGAGGGTAATGCCATGCGAACCCTCAGTTGCTGTCATGAGATGGGAGGAATTTACCAGCCAAGGAAACAGCCGGGTTTCTTCCCACAGAGGTACAGGCCTGACTTGCACTGGCGGCACCTCCCTCTGTCTGGCTTCACGCACGGGCGACAGTGAGAACCACGGTTCGGGACAACTGTCCTTCCAACCTAAGAACATCTATCCTGTAGGCAATCTCCACGAGTTGCTGCTCGGAGAGCGTAGCCAAATAGGCCTGTGCCTCCCGAGGAGTATCATGCAAGATTTCCACCATCTCCCTAAGGACTTGACCACCACGTCCGACTGGACAGGTGGTGGTGGAAACATGGACACCTGGCAATAGCCAAGCGCCCTCCCCAAAGAGATCACCTCCGGTGTCCCCACCGTCTTCTGACAGATTCTCCGGGAATACCGTCACATCTCTGCACCATGACAAATTTCCCAGAGGAGGTTGGCCCCGTGGAACACCGTCCACAACGCTTCCCTCCAGAGAATCCTCCTCCATGCTCCCGCTCTGTACCTCTGTTTTCAGGGGTATTCTGCCTTCTGCACCAAGGGAATGGTCGATGATGCGGTTGCGCAACTCTAATTTTGTCTCCACACCGGTTTTCCGACTCTCCTTTGGTAATACAGGGGTTTCAGCCTACATCCACCATGATTCCACGGTCACTTATGGCCAAAACCACCAGAAAACTGGATTCCAAAAACAAAAACAGTAATTTCACGGACCAAAGTCCATAAAACACCGTAACGAACAGATGGAACCGTGAAATACCATGGTATCACGGACCAAAGTCCGTGTCCCACGGTAATTAACGGCTAGACCGCGGTTTCACAGACAAATGTCCATGCCCCATGGTGTACTTCTCGGTAAACCGACTTTTACCTCTTTCTACAGTGGTACCATGGACCAAAGTCAGCACCCCATAGTGTACTTGCTGAAAACAAGGTTATCAGTGTTTTCGGCCGCTGTCCCACTGACCAAAATCTGCACCCAGCAGCATACTAACACTGAGTTGCTAAATTGACCAAACAAACGGTCAATTCACGATCTTTAACCATGCAAGAGGCTGTTTACGGATACCCAGTGCCTCCACCAATTGTAGCAACCCGACTGGTCCGTTACAATACCCTGGTTACTAAAAACAAAACTTACCCGACTCCAGGCTTCTTACGGGGATGGGATCGCACCCGTAGCGGCCTCTCACAGTTAAAGCTCCGCCACATCGAGCCGACTCGAGTACCGGCCAAAAGAAGCCGGTGAAGGATGGTGAATTCCCCTGCGAATCCCCCCTCTCCGTGGTACTCCCCAGAAACCGACACGACACAAGTATTAAATAAATTAAAACGTATTTAATGACACTTACAGGCAATGCAGTATATACACAATTGGCTGGTGCCTTCCACCAGCCAAGACACAATATAACAAAAGCCTAATGGCCAAATAAGGCACACAAAAGAGATATACAATTGGAGGCCTCCTTGGTCTCTACCATTGATGTGCTTCAGTCCTCTGCCTCCAACACACTGCCTTAAATAAATGGCTGACAAGACCATTTATACCTAAAGGCTGCTCCACCTGGTGGGGACAGTGGTCATTCCTGACCTCTCACCCATTGACTCCAATGGTGAGAGGTCTGCTGGCGCCAATATGGCATCTGTCCCAGTTGCTTACTGCATGCTGCCAGGCAGACCACCATATGGAGTTCATCTGCTCAATCAAACAAATTCTAATTGAGCAGACCAGGTTGCCACACTATGTTCTGAAATCAAATTTTCCAGGAAATAGATTGAAATTATTGTATACTGATATGGATAGTTTCAGCATGGACAGTTTTGCAGCGTTACCAGTTTCATTTCAATACGAGTGACTTTCGAAAAAGCCACGTTTTGTACTCTCTTAAAAACAAAAAAGATCACTTGTAACTAACAAATGTAGTTGACAAACTTGTTACTGACACTTCTTACCAACCAAAGATTTTCTACCTAACTCAAAAGGTAGGTAGCTTGTTTTAGAATTCTTTTCAAATTGAACAGAATGTCCTTACTATTTCGTATTTCCTTTAAAACACACAGCTTATTTCCTAATGCAACACTTTTAGACATTTTTGTCTTAGCAAAAATCACAGCCATTTATACAATATATGACATAATGGCTAGTTTTGGAAATGATGTAGATTCTTGGCACACAGGCGACTTTTGAAAAATTTTTTGCAACAAAATGAAGTTAAGGTCGCTGGACTGTCGTCCAAATGTATTTTTATGGAAAGACATCAACTATGGCAAACAGTTAAAAGTCGCCTGTGTACCAGGGTCGGCGAGTATCGGATGAGAGTATCTTGTAACATTATTACCACCTGCTACTTAGATTGACAGATGTTTTTACTCAAATTACATTTGACACTTTTAATTGTTTATTTCTTTTTATTGTAGTTTAATTATGTTAGGTGTTTGTTTTCGAATTTTTTTCTAAGTGTTACCAAAGAGAGTAAAGGGTAAGAGCCCTCACTTTCTGAAAAATGTGTGCAAAATTGGGAGGAGCTTAAAATGGCTAATGCACTAGGGCCGCCATGTGACCGATGAGCGATGCAAACAAACATATTATAATTTATTATGGAGATTTATGGTTGTTATGCGATCGTTAAAAATTATTTTCGTTTTCTTCAAGCAAATCTTAATAAAAAGATAAAATATAATTAAAAACTGGACAATTAGTAAAATATATTAAAACCATTTTCTTGGATAAATAGTTAAAGATAAACTTTTTATAGTTGTTTGAAAATTTCTTTTTCATTGATAAAATAATGTTAAATTAATACTACTAATAAAAACCATTATCTGATTAAACATTATTTATTATTTGAATGTTTGATTTTATAATAGAAGTGAATTGTTAAATTGAAGAATAATTACATATAACTAAATTAACCAAGAAATTTAGTTACAAAAATTTTCAAAATGAATTAAATCTTGTTTACAAACATGTGACAATTTGATTTTATTTATTTGCCATTTTCTTCAATTTTTTGTTCGTTTTCTTTTCTCAACAATTTCTCGATTTAAAAATTTCAAGGTGTAATACACCTTAACTTTTAACTACGAATAGACAGCATTTTGTTTCATTTTCGTTGAGTGTTCACTGTGGCCTTGACAACCATGAAAAATCCACATTGTATGCAATGATTTTTTTCAGACACTGAATAATCCCAGGAAGATGTTAACA
>JAUPFP010000001.1:15041853-15151853 GCA_036925085.1 Brachycybe producta | reverse complement strand
TCCTATTGGGTAGTTTTTGAATTAACATAATTTTTTATAAATATATATTTTAATATTATTAAAATATTAAAAAAATATGAATTTAAGTACAAAAAAATTGAAATGTCTTTTATGCCTAACAGCCTTTAGGTAGGAAGAGGGAGAGGAGGTATTCATAGGGGAGGGATTCATGAGGATTCATGAGGGAAGGTGTGATGGATTATCTTTTTCATTTTCAAGTGGTTTAGACCCCTGAGGTCTTAAAGACAATTAAGGCTTTTTTGAGGGAAGGATTGGTAGTTTTAATTGTCTAGTTCTGTGTGTTATTTCTTTTACTTCCTAATTTTTTTTAATAAATTGGGCTATCTACGTTTTGTTTATTGTAGGGCTGTTTTAGTAATTTTTTAACATTAAATAAAAGACATAATACAATGACATGTTATATTGAATATCACATATAACAAGTATTTTTTTCAGCACCTAACATCCCTACCCCCTGAATGTTATTTACCCTCTTAATGCTATTATGGGTATTTTTCTATACTCCTACACATGTTTGTACATGTATGCACATGTTTTTCTGGGAGTTCTGCAATGTTCATTTCAAATGAAATGTTTTCTTTCTATGGCTTTTGTCAATATATTTCCCCATTTCCAACAGTTCTTTTTCAATTAATGGTCAATAGGTACACATGTGTGAATCCCATTCTTTCTCTCTTTTTTATGTGGTTACAAATTAAACAAACACGAGTAACACCTTTCTAATGGTCAGTTTTTGTTCATTGTTTGCACTTTTGTTAATTCAGTTTTTCTGGATGTTCTGGTCTCCAGATTGTCATCTGTTGATAGACAATTTTTGGGTTAAAAGTTTTTAGTTTGGTTATTTTAGACACATGATGACAAACACATGTGAACACACAACATGATGCTATTAAGCACTGTTCAATTATGGCAGGCACATAGAAAACAGTTCCAGTTTTTCCCAAAAAGTCTTGAAAGGTTAATGTCATCTCCGACAGTAAACATGGCATTTGATGCAACACGAATGTCTGTGTTTTTGAAGGTTCACGTGAGGATCTTTGAAACACTAATTTGACATCCTCATGCTGATGGTCCAACTTTTTAATGGAGACACAATTTGCCCAAAAATGGTGATGAATGGTTGATGTCTTGCCCAAATTGTTACCAAAATTTCATCAGTGTTATTCTACTTTCAAACACTTTTGCACTTTTAAGAATGAGAGATTGGCACTTGTAATATTTTTAAAACCTGTCAATTCTTATTTTGTAACTGTCCTAAAGTTCCCTGTACTTTCTGTCTAGTAACCTATTCTAACGATCTTCCTAAGCAACTCAGTAAAACACATTTTTAAAACAATCACATTTCCAATATTTTTATAAAAGAATATTTCAACAAAATTTCAATATCATTAACTTTTAAACAAAAATAACCATTAGACATCCTAGTATTGCACCAGTTTCCAAGCATCAAGGCTGCCTTCATGAAGTTAAATGAAACTTAAGTTGCATTCCCCCTGTTGAAAGGTTGTTCTCAAATGCAGCTTTGACAGCAGTTCCAAGAAGGAATAGTTTAAGTGACAAACACTTTCAACAGTTATTACTCAAGACATATAAGATGAAGTAAATATTTTAATATTTTAAATACTTTTTTGAAAGTATTTGGATTTTAAATAAAAGTAAAAAATGTATTTTGTATTTTAATTTAAATGCATTTTCATAAATCTATTTTGTATTTTATTTAAAATATTTTTAAAAGTATTTTTCCCAACACTGCCTATTAAAATGTGTATTTTAATGTATCTCACACTGTATATAGCTGCCCTTTATTCACCCTATTCACCCTACTAAAATGTGTATTTTAATGTATCCTGCCCTGTATATAGCCTACCACCCTTAATTTCGCCTACCTGCCCTATTCAAATGTGTATTTTAATTTATCCCACCTTGTATATAGCCTACAACCTTTAATTTCACCTACCTGACCTATTCAAATGTGTATTTTAATTTATCTCACTCTGTATGTAGCCTACCCGCCCTATTAAAATGTGTATTATAATTTATCCCACCCTGTATACAGCCTACATACCTGCCCTATTAAATTGTGCATTTTACTGTTTCCCACCCTGTATATAGCCAGTGGACTGGTATTCTTATCATTAACGAGATTCTGATTGTTGGTGTGTGATTCCTCTCACGTTTTGAACATGGCATTCACATGTAACGTCCCGCCGGACCATTACAATACCCCGGTAAATTCAGACACCCACGAAACACACAGACGTAAAAACTTACCGTCAACCGGCTTCTTACGGGGACGGGACCGTACCCGTAGCCGCCTCTCCCACGGTGTTCCTGGAGATGTGTGTCGGCTCCTTGGAGCCACCCTCGACGGACACGGATGAAAACCACACCGCCACGCTGAGAATATCGCGGTAGAACAATGGTTCTACCACGAGCCGACACCAGCACCGGCCGAAACAAGTCGGTAAAGATGGTGGCGTTGACCCCAAACCGGACAACCCACCCTCCGCGGTACTTCCCCAAAGAAACGACACGGACACAAAGTAAGATGAATTAAAAAGTGTTTAATTTACACTTACGATGTACCGACGACAGTGATGATTATTTACACAACTGGCTGGTCAACTTTGACCAGCCAAGCCACCATAAATATATATAAACAAAGGCCTAATGGCCAAGGCACAAAAGAAGATGAAAAGATGATGAGGAGGCCTGTTTGGCCTCCACAGGTCAGGTCACTTGAGCTGCCTCCTACACACTGCTCAGATCCTGTGGCTGACTAGGCCACAGGAAACCTCCAGGCAACTCCACCTGGAGGGGACAGAGGTCACATCTGACCTCTCACCCATAGACTTCATGGTGAGAGGTCTGCTGGCACCAAAATGGCGTCCGACCTAACAGCCTACTGTAGCTGTCAGGCAGACCACCATAGGGAAATTCGTCTGCTCAATCAAAATTTAAAATTGAGCAGACCAGGTTGCCACAATCCTCTCAACTTCCCTGTTCTGTCTCGGGAACAGGTCAGTCAAGCCAGCCAGGATTGCTCCCCGAACCTGACCTTCTTAGGTACCGGACGGCTTCTCTGGCGGTGTCGCGAAAGTGGAGCCCATCCACTCCGCAGCCCACCGACGTGCCCACCACAGGCACATCTGGGTATTACGCCACACAAAACCAGTATCGAAGACTGTCCCCCTAAGACGGCTTTCCTCCAAGGCTTGGAATTCCTCGAAAGGAATATCCTGGAGTTGCGGACGCGTGCGAAGCATCCGACTTGTAAGGAGGTCTACCAGGGCAACTGCGGGCTCGGTTTCACACCCTGGTAGAGGCTCAGTTATAAACTGTCCAGCCATACCTTCAATTTCGCATCCCAGCAAACGTTGGATGAATGGGGCTGCACGCCGGGCTAGACGAACTATCCCGGCATCTAGTCCCACCACATCCAAAATTGCAAACGTTTGCTGGACCAGGTTCACGACCATTACTACCGGAAAACCTCCACAACCAAACGCCACCACATGGTGCATGTTGTACAGCAGTAGCCTTGCTACCCACGGCTCTGGAAGTGGCTCATCCAGACGGTAGTAGCCGTGGTATTGGCAACCCTCCATTCCCGGCTGGTCCTGCCAAAGACCCAGTCGGCTATTCAGACACACCTCTGCATCTGAATACGGGGGCAATGCGCCAATACGCCGTCCCTCGGCCTGAGGCCTATGGGAGGTTGACGTTTCTGGTCCTATGGTATCAAATACCCCGCTGCCATGAACCGGAGAGAAGGGTGTACCCCCACTGGGGGTCACGGGGTCACGTCTTGTGGAAACACTGACTCCTGCCACCGAGGTTTCTTCGCCTTTAGGTGAGGGCAAAGTCACACGGTGCAGGGTTCCCACTGCTCGAACCCGCAGGCTCAAGACCGCATCCACCTTCGGGGAGGATGCAAGCGTGCCGACCAAAATGTCGCGCATCGACCTACCATCCATCCGCGCCGCCTCAACGGGATGGATATGGATCGGTTGACTCCCGGCCGGCGTGCTTGCCTGAGCACGCCGGGACTCCTTTTTTTCCGCCATGATGCCTCCAGTTTCGGCTCCCTGGCGCCTACTACTGGAGGGTGTCGGACTCCCCTTCCTCTCACGCTTGGACTTTTTACGGTCCTTCTTTTTCTTTTTCTTCCCGTGAGAGGAAGGTTGACCATGCGTCATGTCAGACTTAACTGACCCCGACGACTTACTGGGCCGATCAGGCTTAGGCGGGTGGTTAGCCCCCTTCGCCTTCTCGGACTGCTTCGAAGGTTTTCCGGCCGGAGCCGTACTCTTCTTCGCAGAAGCACCCTTAGCCGAGGTGACGGCCGAGGATGATTGTCCGGAAACAAATCTCCCTCGACCATCCCGAAATAGAGGCTTCTCCTTCGGTGCAAGAGTCGGCTGACTCTGGCCACCAGTAGCTTTGGCTTCTGCACCATGGGCTGGTGCACTGGAAGCCTGCATTGCCTCCCTCTCGGCGATTCACTTCTGGCCAGCGATGGTCGTGGCACTCGCAATAGGCGGGACGCCACGACCGACAGGAGGTTCCCCTGTTTTGAGCGGGCTCCGGGCGGGTATCCCCTGCAGGGGAGGGAACTCCGCAGCCCGTCGCTCAAACTCCTGCCACTCACTTGCTCCGACCGCATGAGCGATCTTTCGGTGCAAGCTCGCTGTTTGAGCTTGAAGCCGTTTGAGCTTGTCCTCCAAGCTCTCCGGCTTCCGAGGTTCGAAGGCCTTTCCTCGACCTGAGGACCTGGCCTTCTTGCCTCTAGAACTTTCGGCAACTGGTGGGGTGTGAGGACGGGACCTCTTTTGTCCCTTGCCACCACCTCCACTCACAGATTTCCCCGTTTTACCTGGAGCGGGTACTGGAGGCTGAGTAGCCTTCTCCGCTCGCCGGTCCCTCTTCGGGTTGTCTGACTGCCAGCCGGAGTGGCCAGCTACTGCCTCGGGCGGACCCGATACAGCAGCCGGCTTCTCTGTCCAAGCAGCCCCTGGACAACCGTCAGGGCGGGTGAGAGTCTCAGCTCGAAGCCCCACAGCAGGCGTGAACTTCTTCAATGCCTCCTCCTTAGCTTTAAGCATTGCCTCTCTCTCTGTGAGAGCCTTGGCCCTAGCAGTGATCCGTGCCGCTCCAGACTTTTTAATGCGCTTCTTGGCGCCGTCCTTCGCCTGCACGGTCGGAATCTCCCCAATAAAGAATCGAAGGTCCCCGACCAGGAAGCCACCTTCCTGGACCATGTCCTGTCTAGCTTCATCTAACCGTTCTAAGCGGCCTTCTTCTTCGGCCAAGGACACAGCCACGGCCTCCAAAGACATTGGATCGGAGGGAAGAACTCCGGGGGATCCCGTCCCAGATGGTTTACCCTCGGAGGCCGAACTACTCCCGTCAGACTCCAAAGAGCCCTCTGAAGAGGAGTTGCGACTCCGCCACTGCTTTGAGGCGTCAACCACCGAATCAACGGTGGTTTCGACCTCCATCTCCGATTCAATGACCAAGGACACTCCCAAGGAGACGTCCTCACTGTCCTCGACCACCCTAGACCAATCTAGGAGGTCTCGAACAGTCAGAGACCCGGGTTCTGGGGTACTAGCGGTTACCATATTGGTAGCCGCTTTCCCACCATCAACACCCGCTTCTGCAGGCTCTCCAACCAGAGAAACTACCGCCGCCACCGACTGAATGGTGGTAGCAGCCGTATCCCTGGGGGAGACTGTAGGTATCTGCCCCAGAAGGCTCTGACACCGGTCGGAGTCGACTGGGCAGACTCCGGACCTTCCACGGCCTCTGCCGCCAGGGAATCAACAGATACCACGGTGGCGTCAGCCGTTTCCGGTCCGCCAGATGATGGGGAGCCTTCCGATCCCGACTCCAACAGCCTTGCATCCCCAGGATGCAGCGGGCTGAGGGAAGGGGACCGTCGGACACTCCTGTCGCCTTCCTCCTTTTTCTTCTTCGTGGTGAACCTGTTACAAAGGGAGTAAACCGTTAAAAACATGTTTTTACCATGGAAAAGTGAATTCTACGGGCTTTCACCGTGAGAATTCCCGTTTTCACCATCCAAAGTCGGTAATTCACGGTCAAAACCGTGTTTTACCGCCTTCGTGCGGTGAAAACATCTTTTCCCCTTTTTGGAACCGGTAGAAAGGGTCTTCCACGGGATTTCACCGTGCGAATCGCGGTTTCCACCGTCCAAAGTCGGTAAAAACACGGATGGTGAAAACACCCTTTCATCGAGTTCCGACGGTTGGAAAGGGCATTGCACGGACTTCTACCGTGCAAAATGCCGTTATCACCGTCCAAAGTCGGCAATTCACGGTCGAAACCGTGTTTTACCGCCTTCGAATGGTGAAAACCACTCCCCGGCAGGCTTCTACCGTCCAAACACCATCGAACTTGGGCCTTCCCAAGCGAAACGGCGCTTGGACGGGCTGAACCTGCCGGAAAAGTTCTTTCTGTAGTGGTTTGGCCACCATGACAACAGTCATGGCGGAGAAACCACTTCCACCACGTGTGTAAACGGTCATTGACCAAAAAACACACTGTTAATACAGAAAAAAGAACTGCCAACAGGCAGGAGAAGAAAATTCCCTTAGAGGGACTTACTTTTTCACGTTTCTCCTCATTTTCCAGTCTGGCACAGCTTTTCAGATGGTGAATTTGTGGTTTATTCAACCCACGTGCAGCCGGCGTTCTTTGTTTGATAGTTTTACAAACAATATGGCGCCTAGCCGCCAAATTCACCGTCTTAGCGGCTAATGGCCGTGCAGTAGCGGCTAAAACATCATCAGCCGCCTCATGCATGGTCACCATGGAGATGTCACCGTTGTCTGCATTTCTAGGGACAGACACACGGTGAATTCTCCTGCACCAAGACTGGAACTGGTGGGTAGAGACATTTACCGTCAATTCTCTTATATTGACGGTAATTGGAGATTTCATGGAGATTTTTACAGACGGAAATCTCCATCCACGGACCGATTTTGTCGGACCTTTGGCTGGACACCTGGTGATGGGCCGCCCTTGGTTTCTACCGAAACCGTGGCAGGCCCCAAACACCGCAATGTCCGGCCGCCTCCTCTCCCAGCCGTCCACCCACAGTAGCGGACTGCCGGCTCTCTCCCACCACGGTAGGGACACCCAAAGAGTACCCCATACCGTTACACTTCCTTCTCGAGGCTCAAACCCACCCACCTCAAACACCCTCGGTCTCCGCGGACGGAGATTATACCGAGGAGGAGGGGGGTTGTCTGCCTCGGAGTCGGTAGACTCCTGCGAAGAAATGGACGGTGGCTTTAGCGCCGGAGTCATTCCACTCCGTGCCGAAGCCTCCGTGGCATCGCTGTCTGCATCGGAGGACGTGTCAGAGACACCAAGTCCATCTTCCTCTCTCACAGTGCAGGTGGGTATATATGGCTTCAGGTTATCTACATGAAACCGGTCGCGCACCTTCCGACCATAACCGTCTACGAACTCTATCTTGTAGACTAGGTCAGAATACCGTGCGACCACCGTACCCCTCTCAGCTTTATAAGCGAAGCTCCATTTCTTCGCGTGACCGAGCTTCCCAGCCTGATCTCTAATCCACACCTGATCACCAGGCTGATACAGAGGAGGCTCCACATGGCCAGCGTCATACCGCTCTTTTTGCCTTCTTTGAGCAGCCGTCAAACGTTGATGAGCCTGCTCTTCCACGGCTTGCTGGTCAGGCAAGTCACGGACTGGACCGTTCGGAAGGAGGTTATCAATCTCCATCCGAGGCTCACGGCCAAACAACAACTGATACGGAGAGACCTGCGTACTCTCCTGGACAGCTGTGTTGTAAGCCCACATGGCGGGCCGTAAATTATCCCACCAGTCACGCTGTTCCTTGATGGGATCAAGGTACCGCTTGATGGTTTCCATTATGGTTTTGTTCGTACGCTCCGTAAGCCCATTAGCTTGCGGATGGTACGCTGTCGTTAAGTGATGCGCTATGTTATAGCGCTCCCGGAACTTCAGCAGGACTTTGCTGGAGAACTGGGACCCACGATCCGAGACAAGAGCTTTCGGTGTGCCATACACCGAAAGGATCTTGTCCTTCAGGAATTTCACAACACAGGCGGCCGTGGCCCTTCGTACCGCCCTTGCCACACCCCCTTCCCCAGGTATCAACTGGGTACTCCGGCACAATCGGTTGGAGAAATCCCTGACTTCGAGCGAACTGTCGCGCTCTTTGACACACCAAACATGACTTAACATATTCGGCAGTGTCCCACTTCATACCGATCCAGTAGAAGCGTGAGCGCAGTTTCTGGTAGGTCTTAAACATCCCGAAGTGACCAGCTTCGGGAACGTCGTGTAGCTTCCTTAGACAGAAAGCCCTGCATGACTTCGGAACTACCAGTACAGTTCTCAACCGATCCTGGATGGACCTGATGGCAAACAACAAGTCTTCTGCCACCACAAACTGGAACCGGAGGTTCAAGTTGGGGTCTCGGAAAATTTCACTCTTCACTTTGGAGCACCAGCCATCGGCCTCTTGCTCCTTGACCCAATCCACCTCGGAACAGATATGGTAAATAACCGCACCTACGTCGGCTTCGATGTATTCAGGCAAGGAAAGGTCTGCCACATCACGAACAGGATACCGACTCAAAGCGTCGGCATCCACGTGCAGTGTTCCCTTCCTATACTGAACCTTAAACCGGTACTCTTGTAGTTGCATCTGCCAACGCCCCAACCTGCCTTGCAGGTTGTTGGTTGTCTGCAGATAGCAAAGAGCGTGGTGATCAGTTACGATCACAAACTCCCGGTTAAAAAGGTAAGGACGGAATTTACCCACGGCAAACATGACAGCCAAGCACTCCTGCTCGGTGACAGAATACCGGGTTTCCGCTCCTTTCATGCGTAGGCCAGAACACGGGGGACATTGTCCTCCAGCAACTTCTGGTAGACTACGACTCCCAAGCCGTACCCACTAGCGTCGGTATGGATAATTACCTCACCACGAGGAACGTACATGGTGAGTACCGGCGCTTCGGTTAAAAATGCCTTTAACTGAGCAAACGCTAGTGTGCACTGATCCGACCCCTCGAAGGACGCATCCTTTTTCGTCAGATCATGCAAAGGCCTTGCCACCTTGGCGAAGTCCTTGATGAACCTCCGATAGTAACCGGCAAGTTTGAGAAAACTGCGGACGCCTGTCACCGTCGTCGGGACATCAAACACCTGAACTGCCCGCACAAGATCCGGGTCCGGAGCAACTCCCTCGGCACTCACTACGTGACCGAGATAACGCACTTTGTTAAAACCAAAGAAACACTTCTTCGGCTGGAGTTTTAGCTCCGCCCCTCGTAACAGTCCAAGGACAGTGGAGAGTCTCTCGAGAAACTGCTCGAAAGTGTTCCCAAAGACGATAATATCGTCCAGGTACACCAGACAAGTCTCTCACTTATGTCCTGCCAATAAGAGGTCTAGCGCTTTCTGCATGGTGGCTGGAGCATTACAGAGTCCGAAAGGCATTTTCCGGAACTCAAACAGACCTTGAGAGCAAATAAATGCCGTTTTCTCAACGTCTGGCTCAGCCATCCGAACCTGCCAGTAACCACTAGCCAGGTCCAAGGTAGCGAAGAACTTCGCACCGGCCAACGAGTCGAGCGCATCATTGATGCGAGGCAACGGATACTGGTCCAGCTTTGTCTGAGCATTCAGTTCCCGGTAGTCCACACAAAAACGAAAGCCACCATTCTTCTTGCGAACAAGCAAGATAGGGCTCGCGTAGGGACTACGCGAAGGTTGGATAACCCCTGCATCCAACATCTTTGCCACCTCCTCTTTCTCGACTGCTCTGGCCGCTGGAGCGGCTCGACACAATTTTTCTCACACTGGAGGTTGCCCACCGGTGTCAATCGTATGTTCGACCAGAGGTTTCACCCAACTCTGTAAAGTCGAACGCGAAATGATCCTGGCGTGCCAGCAGGAACTCGCGAAGCTGTCTCGCCTCTTCAGGATTCTGATTGGGGCCAATCTTAAGACACTCCTCGAGAGTTGGAGCCATCGTCACATTGAGCACTTGGTATCCATTTCCGGACGCCCCTCTCAACTTAGACGAGACCTCCCCTTGTTGAACCGTCATCTGAGTGGGGTCTCCCCTCATCTCAGTCGGCTCTTCCAGCCCTACCACAATGGCAGCCTCCACAGCTTGAGCCGTGGCTACACCCTCTCCTGTTTCCAGGGCAATGGGTGCATTACCCACGTTTTCCAGCCAGATATCGTACGTGCCAAGCCGGTTAGCTGCAGCAATACCTGCTACTGCCAACACACCACATCCACCCAAGGCTTTCTGGTGCGGCTCCACGAGAAGCAGCTGGCCAGGGCCGGCATGCTCTACCAACGTCACAGATACGACACGTCGTAAACGGGCTGGTAGCCAGACATTCTCCCTCAGTCGCAGAGAACAAACTTCGCCGTGCCCGATAGAGGTTCTGGTCTCAGGCAGCTCTGGTGAAACGATGTTCACCCACCCGTCAACCTTCTCGAGTGCAGGCGGAACCACTGGGGGTTGCCGTCCCGGAGGCAAAGCCCCTGGTATTGGCGATGGAATTGCTTCCACCTCTCTAGGCTCCTCAAGCGCTCGATCGGTGAATGCAGCTAGGAGGGCATCTGGATGTGCAGTCCAGACATCCTCCCAGAAGTAGACCTTCCGTGCACGATATCGACCATCAAGCCGAAGCGTGAGGAGTGATCAACGCCCAACAACGCTTCGCCCTCACCTTTCACCAAAAGGAGAGGCACCTTGACGGTTTTCTTGTGGATGGTCAATTCCACATTTGTGACCCCTACTACCTCGATGGAGTGCCCACCCATTCCAAGAAGGAATGAAGGAACCGTCAGTTCCTCTATAGGCAACTCTATCACTCGTGCCACCGTAATGCTTAGGACCGATATGTCGGCCCCGGTGTCTACTATCATCTCCAAGAGACGATCACCAATCGACACCCACACCCGTGGTGAACTTATGTCGTAGGCCCGGCTCTGAAGCTCAGGAATGGGAACCCGCGGGTTCCCACCATTGACCTTCTGCGTCCCATCCACCTTACCGTCCACACCGGACGGTAATTCTAGACGTGCAGATGGCTGGGATACTGTCTCAGAAACCAGAGACTTCCCAGGCCCAGCAGGAGGTATGGGCACACCAACTCCTCCCGCCTGCTCGATGAGCGCACGATCCAGCACCTCACCACTAGGCATGTAGGGTGAGGGGGCAAACCAGAGATCCAGCTGGCTGCACACGGCCTCCAATGTGGAGCATGGCGATGGAAATACCCACTGGGAAATTTCCGGGTCCGCAGACCTCGCCAGAGGCACCCCTGCCTTACGCAGAACATCCACATACTTGGAGACCGCCCGGAGGTACGTCCCTAGCTCAGAACCCAGGCCCTGACAGGCACCTGAGTTTTGAAGCTTGACCGGTCGACCACCACTCAGTTCGGTGGCGACCGGCGGCGGTTTAACGAGGATCTCTCCTCGTCGTTCATGAGTCGATAGTAGAACTGGCCATCATGAACGGTTTCCAGGTACTTACGACCCTCCAGCCACACTGCCGCAACACCAGCGGTTGGCTGGAGCTTCTGACCTTCGTCAGGCACCACTCTGGCAACCTGCCCTTTGGCCGCAGCCTTCGGACAATCCTTCTTCAGGTGACCCATCGGGTTACACCCGAAACAAAGACCTAGTCGCCGGAGTGAATCTCCTGTACGGTCCGTACTTCGAGGCGTTGCCGCCGGCTGACCTCCACCAGAGCCTGCCGTCTTCCTCTTCTTGCCTCCGGTCTTGGCTCCTGCTTTGTCCGACTTGGGCGGTGCAGTAGCTTTCGCACACGTTTGGTTCGAAGAGGAAGCCTTGGCAGAGCTCCCAGAGCTAGCCGTGGTTCCGGAGGACGGAGCACTAGCCCTGTCCTGAGGAACCCCTCTAGTACGGTTAGGTAATTTACCTGTAAGAAGCAAATTGGCATCAACCAGCCGTGCTTTTCGGGCATATGCTTCCACCGTACCAGCCTTACAACCGATCAATTGATCAGTGATGGCCGTCAGGAGTTTCCGTTTGAAGCGAATGAGCGAAAGGAGCTCTCGTCTTCTCCCAGAGACACTCGGTCGGACAGTTCCAAGAACCGCCAGTAGAATGCCTGCACAGATGCCTGCTCGGTAGCCCCCTGTTTCATCGATTCAAATTCGCCGAAACAGAGGCGAGCCTGGTTACTGGTGCTGAAGCAGCTACGCATAGCATCCTTCAGCTCAGTCCAGGTCAGGTCAGGAAGAGATTCCACCAAAGTGGCGTAGTACTCCTCCGCCGTACCGTCCAGCAGAAACATAAAGAAACTGCAACGGGACTCGTCCGTCCAGCGCTGAGCTCGGGCTTTCGCTTCAAACTTGCGGAGGAAAGGCGTCAAGTCCTTTCTGCCGTCGTAACGAGCAAATGAGTGGACCGGGTTAAAGAACCCGAATGCCTGAACCTCCGCTGGAACCGCTGGAGCACGCGTCCAAGCAGCGGCGCTAACCCTGCGAGGCTGCCTGCTCCGGTTCACCGAAACGTCAGACTCGGACTCAGCTTCCGAGGGTATCATCAACTGAACTCTCGGCTGCTGTTCGGGTGCAGGAGGAACTCCCCGGCCAATCCCCCTAGGAGATGGCCTGGGTGCTTCCCGCAGAGGTTCACGCCTGGCCTGCACCAGCGGTACCTCCTTCCGTGCGCTTTCACGCATGGGCGACAGTGAATACACTGGCACATCCCTCTGTTCGACCACCGAACGAGACAGCCGTCCTTCCAACCGAAGGACATCTATCCCGTAAGCGATCTCCCGGAGTTGCCGCTCGGAGAGCGTGGCCAAAAAGGCCCGGCCCTCACGTGCAGTATTATCGGGGATCTCCACCAGATCCCGCAGGGGCTTCCCGCTCCGTCCAACCAGATGAGCGGCAGTGGAAGTTTGGACGATCGGCCGTGACCGATCGTCCTCCCCGATGAGATCACCATCGGATCCACTGTCTTCCAACGGGTGTTCTCCCGGAAGAATGTCACGGCGGCGTTTCCGCACTGTGACCCAGTCCGCTTCCGCTTCGTTCCCCTGTTTCCAGGGGATTTCCGCCTTCCGCCCCACGGGGACGGTCGACTACGTGGCCGCGTAACTCTAAGCCTGCATCTGCGCCAAGTTCCCGACCTTTCGTCGATACTTTTGGGGCTGGCTCCATTTTTCACCGTGAAGAACGGTAAAATCTGGACAAAGCCACCAGATAAAGGGTTTCCACCGTCTAAAACGGTAAATTCACGGACAAAAGTCCGCAAATTACCGTAACGAACGGATGGGACCGTGCGAAACCGCGGTATCACGGACAAAAGTCCGTGTCCCACGGTAAGGTACGGTCAGAGTGTAACTGTACCGGTTTCTACCGCGGTCTAACGGACAAAAGTCCGTTTCC
Organism: Brachycybe producta; assembly: GCA_036925085.1. NCBI lineage: Eukaryota > Metazoa > Arthropoda > Diplopoda > Playtdesmida > Andrognathidae > Brachycybe > Brachycybe producta. Next base: position 15,138,357 of record JAUPFP010000001.1, on the reverse strand, counting down.
CACAGTGTTCTTCTCGGTAAAACACTGTACACCACCGAAACCCACGGTACCACGGACCGTAGTCCGTGCCCCACTGTAGTTCGACGGTAGATTTACCGTTAACCACGGTACCACGGACCGTAGTCCGTGCCCCACGGTAGTTCGACGGTAGATTTACCGTTAACCACGGTACAACGGACTGGAGTCCGTTCCGTTAGCCGCCTCTCCCACGGTGTTCCTGGAGACGTGTCGGCTCCTTGGAGCCACCCTCGATGGACACGGACGAAAACCACGCCGCCATGCCGAGAATATCGCGGTAGAACCGTTGTTCTACCGTGAGCCGACACCAGCACCGGCCGAAACAAGTCGGTAAAGACGGTGGCGTTGACCCCAAACCGGACAACACGATGTACCGACGACAGTGATGATTATTTACACAACTGGCTGGTCAAAGTTGATGAAAAGATGATGAGGAGGCCTTCTTGGCCTCCACAGGTCAGGTCACTTGAGCTGCCTCCTACACACTGCCCAGATCCTGTGGCTGACTAGGCCACAGGAAACCTCCAGGCAACTCCACCTGGAGGGGACAGAGGTCACATCTGACCTCTCACCCATAGACTTCATGGTGAGAGGTCTGCTGGCACCAAAATGGCGTCCGACCTAACAGCCTACTGTAGCTGTCAGGCAGACCACCATAGGGAAATTCGTCTGCTCAATCAAAATTTAAAATTGAGCATACCAGGTTGCCACACACATTGTCTGTGGCTCCTTCCATGTGTTTTCTTTCTCTCCATCTCTATTAGATGTAGATTTGTCTATTTTTAATCAGCTCAATTTAGTTCAACTGAATCAAAGGATGCCTCAAATGAATGTGTCCAAAATATTCATCAATATGAGAGTTGATGGCATTCACGAGAAATTCGGGAAAATGGTACACTCCACTAGGAACGCTAATGGTGATGCTTAGGCTCTGCTCTAGATCTCTGATAATAATTTGACTCTGTTTTTCATCCGCGAAATTTAACCAGATATGCGAAAAGTGAATCTCAGCCAATTCGACTTCATAATCATCAATAATTTCAATGGGTTTTGGGAGTTTAACGGGGTAATTCATTAAAGTGTTGTCTGGATAATGTTTCATACCGCTATTACTCGGGAATGTAATGTAAAAGTCTTGAGGCTCGGTCATTTTTGAAGTTGTTTCAAATCTTTCGCTTTAATCCAACTTGTTTATCAGCGTATCATTTCCATTTCACCAAAGGTTGCTGGTGCCGATCTTATCCTTTTTCAGCTACAACTTTTTCTACTCTCCAAAAATCGCTATCTTTCTTGTCATTTTTTTTACGTTCTTCCTTGTAAAATGTACCTTCTAATATTTCTCCAATATCAATGATACGGTATACTGGAGGTTTTCGATCGATGTGTGCAGAAATGGTGAAAACTTTGTCTGTGGTGTGAAAACTTTGTCGGCGGTGCGGAAACGCCGCCGTGACATCCGTCCGGGAGAATACCCGTTAGAAGACAGTGGGTCCGATGGTGATCTCACCGGGGAGGACGATCAGTCACGGCCAATTGTCCAAGTTTCCACCGTCACCCGTCCGGTTGGACGTGGCGATCAGCCCCGTAGGGACATGGTGGAAATCCCGGATGAGACTGCACGTGAGGGCCGGGCCTTTTTGGCCGGGCTATCCGAACAGCAACTCATTGAGATTGCCTACGGGATAGACGTCCTTCGCTTTTAAAGCCGACTGTCCCGGTCAACGGTTGAACCGAGGGTGGCACAGCGGTTTTCACTGTCGCCCGTGCGTGAAGGCGCACGGGGGGAGGAACCACCGGCACTGCCCCGGTTGGTACCTCCGCGGGAAGCACCCAGGCCATCTCCTAGGGGAATTGGCCGGGGAGTTCCTCCTGCACCCGGACAGCAGCCGAGGGTTCAGATGATGATACCCTCGGAAGCTGAGTCCGTGTCTGACGTTTCGGGGAACCAGAGCAGGCAGCCTCGCAGGGTTAGTGCCGCTGGTTGGACGCCCGCTCCAGCGGTTCCAGCGGAGGTTCAGGTGTTCGGGTTCTTTAACCCGGTCCACTCTTGCTCGTTACGACGGCAGAGAGGACTTCACGCCTTTTCTCCGCAAGTTCGAAGCGAAAGCCCGAGCTCAGCGCTGGACGGACGAGTCCCGATGCAGTTTCTTTACATTTCTGCTGGACGGTCCGGCGGAAGAGTATTACGCCACATTGGTGGAAACTCTTCCAGACCTGACCTGGACGGAGCTTAAGGATGCTATGCGTAGCCGCTTCAGCACCAGTAACCAGGCTCGCCTCTGTTTCGGCGAATTTGAATCCATGAAAAAGGGGGATACCGAGTCTGTGTAGGCATTCTACTGGCGGTTCTTGGAACTGTCCGACCGAGTGTCTCCGGGCGAAGACGAGAGCTGTAGGCTCATACGTTTCAAACGGAAACTCCTGACAGCCATCACCGATCAATTGATCTGTTGCAAGGCCGGTACGGTGGAGGCATATGCCCGAAAGGCGCGGCTGGTAGAGGCCGATTTGCTTCTAGTAGGTAAATTACCTAACCGTACAAGAGGGGTTCCTCAGGACAGGGCTAACGCTTTGTCCTCCGGAACCACGGCTAGCTCTGGCTAGCCAAGGCTTCATCTTCGAGCCAAACGGGTGCGAAGGCTGCTGCACCGTCCAAGTCGGACAAAGCAGGAGCCAAGACCGGAGGCAAGAAGAAGACGGCAGGCTCCGGTGGAGGTCAGCCGGCGGCAACGCCTCGAAGTACGGACCGTACAAGAGATTCACTCCGGCGACTAGGTCCTTGTTTCGGGAGTAACCAGATGGGTCACCTGAAGAAGGATTGTCCGAAGGCTGCGGCCAAAGGGCAGGTTGCCAGAGTGGTACCTGACGAGAGTCAGAGCCTCCAGATAACCGCTGGCATTGAGCCAGTTTGGCTGGAGGGTCGTAAGTACCTGGCCACCGTTCATGATGGCCAGTTCTACTATCGACTCGTGGAGGACGAGGAGAAATCCTCGTTAAACCGCCGCCGGTCGCCACCGAACTGAGTGGTGTGCGACCGGTAAAGCTTCAAAGCTCAGGTGCCTGTCACGGCCTGAGCTCTGAACGAGGGACGTACCTCCGGGCGGTCTCCAAATATGTAGATGTCCTGCGGAAGGCAGGGGTGCCTCTGGCGAGGTCTGCGGTGCAGCCAGCTGGATCGCTGGTTTGCCCCCTCACCCTACATGCCTAGTGGTGAGGTGCTGGATCGTGCGCTCATCAAGCAGGCGGGAGGAGTTGGTGTGCCCATACCTCCTGTTGTGCCTGGGGAGTCTCTGGTTCCTGAGACTGTGCCCCAGTCTTCTGCACGTCTGGAATTACCATCCGGTGTGGACGGGAGGCAGAAGATCGATGGTGGGAGCCCGCGGGTTCTCAACCCTGAGCTTCAGAGCCGGGCCTACGACGTAGGTTCACCAAGGGTGTGGGTGTCGATAGGCGATCGTCTGTTGGAGATGATCGTAGACACCGGGGCCGACGTGTCGGTCCTAAGCATTACGGTGGCACGAGTGATGGAGTTGCCTATAGAGGAACTGGCGGTTCCTTCATTCCTTCTTGGAATGGGTGGGCACTCCATCGAGGTAGTAGGGGTCGCAAATGTGGAATTGACCATCCACAAGAAAACCATCAAGGTACCTCTCCTTTTGGTGAAAGGAGAGGGCGAAGCGTTGTTGGGCGTTGATCACGCCTCGCACTTCGGCTTGATGGTGGATATCGTGCACCGGAAGGTTTACTTCTGGGAGGATGTCTGGACTTCACATCCAGATGCCCTCCTAGCTGCATTCACCGATCGAGCGCTTGAGGAGCCTAGGGAGGTGGAAGCAATTCCATCGCCAATACCAGGGGCTTTGCCTTCGGGACGGCAACCCCCAGTGGTTCCGCCTGCACTCGAGAAGGTTGACGGGTGGGTGAACATCGTTTCACCAGAGCTGCCTGAGACCAGAACCTCTATCGGGCACGGCGAAGTTTGTTCTCTGCGACTGAGGGAGAATGTCTGGCTACCAGCCCACGTACGACGTGTCGTATCCGTGATGTTGGTAGAGCATGCCGGCCCTGGCCAGCTGCTTCTCGTGGAGCTGCACCGGAAAGCCTTAGGTGGACGTGGTGTGTTGGCCGTGGCAGGTATTGCTGCAGCTAACCGGCTTGGCACGTACGATATCTGGCTTGAGAACGTGGGTAATGCACCTATTGCCCTGGAAACAGGTGAGGGTGTAGCCACGGCTCAAGCTGTGGAGGCTGCCATTGTGGTAGGGCTGGAAGAGCCGTCTAAGTTGAGAGGGGGAGACCCCACTCAGAAGACAGTTCAACCAGGGAAGTCCTCGTCTAAGTTGAGAGGGGCGTCCGGAATCGGACGCCAAGTGCTCAACGTAGCGACGGCTCCCACTCTCGAAGAGTGTCTCAAGATTGGTCCGAATCTGAAGCCTGAAGAGGCGAGACGGCTCCGAGAGTTCCTGCTGGCACGCCGGGATCATTTCGCGTTCGACTTTACAGAGTTGGGTGAAACCTCTCTGGTCGAACATACGATTGACACCGGTGGGCAACCTCCTGTGCGTGAAGTATTGTGTCGAACCGCTCCAGCGGCCAGAGCAGTCGAGAAAGAAGAGGTGGCGAAGATGTTGGATGCAGGGGTTATCCAACCTTCGCGTAGTCCTTACGCGAGCCCTATCTTGCTTGTCCGCAAGAAGGATGGTGGCTTTCGTTTTTGCGTGGACTACCGGAAACTGAATGCTCAGACAAAGCTGGATCAGTATCTGTTGCCTCGCATCGATAATGCGCTCGACTCATTGGCCGGTGCGAAGTTCTTCGCTACCTTGGACCTGGCTAGTGGTTACTGGCAGGTCCGGATGGCTGAGCCAGACGTTGAGAAAACGGCATTTATTTGCTCTCAAGGTCTGTTTGAGTTCCGGAAAATGCCTTTCGGACTCTGTAATGCTCCAGCCACCATGCAGAGAGCGCTAGACCTCTTATTGGCAGGACATCAGTGGGAGACTTGTCTGGTGTACCTGGACAATATTATCATCTTTGGGAACACTTTCGAGCGGTTTCTCGAGAGACTCTCCACTGTCCTTGGACTGTTACGAGGGGCGGAGCTGAAACTCCAGCCGAAGAAATGTTTCTTTGGCTTTAACAAAGTGCGTTATCTCGGTCACGTAGTAAGTGCCGAGGGAGTTGCTCCGGACCCGGTTCTCGTGTGGGCAGTCCAGGAGTTTGATGTCCCGATGACGGTGACAGGCGTCCGCAGTTTTCTCGGACTTGCCGGTTACTATCGAAGGTTCATCAAGGACTTTGCCAAGGTGGCCAGGCCTTTGCATGATCTGACGAAGAAGGATGCGTCCTTCGAGTGGTCGGATCAGTGCAAACTAGCGTTCGCTCGGTTAAAAGCATTTTTAACCGAAGCGCCGGTACTCACCATGTACGATCCGCATGGTGAGGTAATTATCCATACCGAAGCTAGTGGGTACGGCTTGGGAGTCGTAGTCTACCAGAAGTTACCGGACGACAGTGTCCCCCGTGTTCTGGCCTACGCAAGCCGACTCATGAAAGGATCGGAAACACGGTATTCGGTCACCGAGCAGGAGTGCTTGGCGGTCATGTTTGCCGTGGGTAAATTCCGTCCTTACCTCTTTAACCGGGAGTTTGTGATCGTAATTGATCACCACGCTCTTTGCTATCTGCAGACAGCCAAAAACCTGCAAGGCAGGTTGGGGCGTTGGCAGATGCAGCTTCAAGAGTACCGGTTTAAGGTTCAGTATAGGAAGGGGACACTGCACGTGGATGCCGACGCTTTGAGTCGGTATCCTGTTCGTGATGTGGCGGACCTTTCCTTACCTGAATACGTCGAAGCCGACGTAGGTGAGGTTATTTACCACGTCCGTTCCGAGGTGGATTGGGTCAAGGAGCAAGAGGCCGATGGCTGGTGCTCCAAAGTGAAGAGTGAAATCTTCCGTGACCCCAACTCGAACCTTCGGTTCAAGTTTGTGGTGACAAATGACTTGTTATTTGCCATCAGGTCCATCCAGGATCGGTTGAGAACTGTTCTGGTAGTTCCGAAGTCATGCAGGGCTTTCTGTCTAAGGAAGCTACATGACAATCCCGAAGCTGGTCACTTCGGGATGTTTAAGACCTACCAGAGACTGCGCTCACGCTTCTACTGGATCGGTATGAAGCGGGACACTGCCGAATATGTTAAGTCATGTTTGGTGTGTCAGAGAGCGCGACAGTTCGCTCGAAGTCAGGGATTTCTCCAACCGATTGTGCCGGAGTACCCAGTTGATACCTGGGGAATGGACTTCGTTGGACCGTTTCCTGCCTCCGTGGGTGGAATCACCTATGTACTAATCATGGTTGACTATTTCACCCGGTACAATGTGGCAAGGGCGGTACGAAGGGCCACGGCCGCCTGTGTGGTGAAATTCCTGAAGGACGAGATCCTTTCAGTGTATGGCACACCGAAAGCTCTTGTCTCGGATCGTGGGTCCCAGTTCTCCAGCAAAGTCCTGCTGAAGTTCCGGGAGCGCTATAATCACTTCACGACGGCGTACCATCCGCAAGCTAATGGGCTTACGGAGCGTACAAATAAAACCGTAATGGAAACCATCAAGCGGTACCTTCATCCCCTCAAGGAACAGCGTGATTGGTGGGATAAATTACGGCCCGCCGTGTGGGCTTATAACACAGCTGTCCAGGAGAGTACACAGGTCTCTCCGTATCAGTTGTTGTTTGGCCGTGAGCCTCGGTTGGAGATTGATAACCTCCTCCCGAATGGTCCAGTCCGCGACTTGCCTGACCAGCAAGATGTGGAAGAGCAGGCTCAGAAAAGGCTGCTCAGAAAAGGCAGAAAGAACGGTACGACGCTGGCCGTGTGGAGCCTCCTCTGTATCAGCCTGGTGATCAGGTGTGGATAAGAGATCAGGCTGGGAAGCTCGGTCAGGCGAAGAAATGGAGCTTGGCCTATAAAGCTGAGAGGGGTACGGTGGTCCTGCAGTATTCCGACCTGATCTACGAAATAGAGTTCGTAGATGGGTATGGTCGGAAGGTGCGTGACCGGTTTCACGTAGATAACCTTAAGCCGTACGTACCCACCTGTACCGTGAGGGAGGAAGATGGACTTGGAGTCTCTGACACCTCCTCCGGTACAGACAGCGATGCCACGGAGGCTTCGGCGCAGAGTGGATTGACTCCGGCGCTAAAGCCACCGTCCGTTTCTACGCCGGAGTCTACTGACTCTGAAGCGGATGACCCCCCTCCACCTCGGTACAATCTCCGTCCGCGGAGACCAAGGGTGTATGAGGTGAGTGGGTTTGACGCTCGAGTGGGAAGCCCCCAAGGAAGGCTCCTATTGTGGGGTACCCTTTGGGAGTCCTTCCCATGGTGGGAGAGAGCCGGCAGTCTGCTAGTTTGGCGGACGGCTGGGAGAGGAGGCGGCCGGACGTTGCGGTGTTTGGGGCCCGCCACGGTTTTGGTAGAAACCGAGGGCGGCCCATCACCAGGTGTCCAGCCAAAGGCCCGACAAAATCGGTCCGTGGACGGAGATATCCGTCCATAAAAACCTCCGTGCAATCTCCAATTACCATCAATATAAGAGAATTGACGGTAAATGTCTCTACCCACCAGTTCCAGTCTTGGTGTAGGAGAATTCACCGTGTGGCTGCCCTTAAAAAGGCAGACGACGGTGAAATCTCCATGGTGACCATGCATGAGGCGGCTAATGATGTTTTAGCCGCTACTGCACGGCCATTAGCCGCTAAGACGGTGAATTTGGCGGCTAGGCGCCATATTGTTTGCAAATTTAACAAACGAAAAACGCCGGCACCACGTGTGGAAAAGAAACCACCAATTCCCCGTCTAAAAAGCGTGCCAAGACTGGAAAAAGAGGGCAACACTAAAAACGTAAGTCCCTCTAAGGGAATTTCCTTCTCCTGCCTGTTGGCAGTTCTCTTTTATTTGTTAACGGTGTGTTTTACGGTCGTTGACCGTATACACACGTGGTGGGTGTGGTTTCGCCGCCATGACTGTTGTTATGGTGGCCGAACCACTGTGGAAAGCACTTTTCCGGCGGGTTCAGCCTGTCCGAGCGCCGTTTCGCTTGGGAAGGCCCAAGTTCGACGGTGTTTGGACGGTAGAAGCCTGCCAGGGAGTGGTTTTCGCCGTCCGAAGGCGGTAAGACGCAGTTTTGACTGTGAATTGCCGACTTTGGACGGTGATAACGGCATTTTACACGGTAGAAGGCCGTGCAATGCCCTTTCCAACCGTCGGAACTCGGTGAAAGGGTGTTTTCACCGTCCGAAAGTGGTCAGCCATGGTTTTTACCGTGGATTACCGACTTTGGACGGTGGAAACCACGATTCGCACGGTGAAATCTCGTGGAATACCCTTTCTACCAGTTCCGAAAGGGGGAAAAGTGGTTTTCACCGTGCGAAGGCGGTAAAACGCGGTTTTGACCGTGGATTACCGACTTTGAACGGTGAAAAACGAGAATTCTCACGGTGAAAGCCCGTGGAATTCACTTTTTCATGGTAGAAACTTGTTTTTGACGGTCTCTTCCCTTTTTCACAGGCTCACCACGGAGAAGGAGGAAGGCGACGGGAGTGGCCAACGGCCCCCCTCCCTCAGCCCGCTGCATCTGGGGGATGCAAGGCTGTTGGAGTCGGGATCGGAGGGCTCCCCATCATCTGGCGGACCGGAAACGGCTGATGCTACCGTGGAATCAGTTGATTCTCCGGCGGCAGAGTCCGTAGAGGTCCGAAGTCTGCCCAGTCGACTCCGACCGGTGTCGGAGCCTTCTGGGGCAGATACCTGCAGTCTCCCTCCTGAGATACGGCTGCTACCACCGTTCAGTCGGTGGCGGCGGTAGTTTCTCCGGTTGGAGAGGCTGCAGAAGCGGGTGTTGATGGTGGGAAAGCGGCTACCGGTGTGGTAACCACTAGTACCCCAGAACCCGGGTCTCTGGCTGTCCGAGACCTCCTAGATTGGTCTAGGGTGGTCGAGGACAGTGAGGACGTCTCCTTGGGAGCGTCCTTAGTCATTGACACGGAGATGGAGGTCGAAACCACCGTTGATTCGGTGGTTGACGCCTCAAGGCAGTGGCGGAGGCGTAACGCCTTTTCAGAGGGCTCTTCGGAGTCTGACGGGAGTAGTTCGGCCTCCGAGGGTAAACCGTCTGGGACGGAATCACCCGGAGTTCTTCCCGCCGATCCAATGTCTTTGGAGGCCGTGGCTGTGTCCTTGGCCGAAGAAGAAGGCCGATTGGATCGGTTGGATGAAGCTAGACGGGACATGGTCCAGGAAGGTGGCTTCCTGGTCGGGGACCGTCGATGCTTCGTCGGGGAGTTTTCGACCATGCAGGTGAGGAAGGACGGCGCAAAGAAGCGCAAGAAAAAGTCCGGAGCCGCACGGATCACTGCCAGAGCCAAGGCTCTCGCAGAGAGAAAGGCAATGCTCAAAGCTAAGGAGGAGGCGTTGAAGAAGTTCACGCCTGCTGTGGGGCTTCGAGCAGACTCTCGCCCGCCCTGACGGTTGTTCAGGGGCTGCTTGGCCAGAGAAGCCGGCTGCTGGATCGGGTCCGCCTGAGGCAATAGCTGGCCCCTCCGGCTGGTGGTCGGACAACCCGAAGAGGGACCGGCGAGCGGAGAAGAAGGCTACCCAGCCTCCAGTACCCGCTCCCGGTAAAACGGGGAAATCTGTGAGTGGTGGTGGTGGTAAGGGACAAAAGAGGTCCCGCCCTCACACCCCACCAGTGGCTGAACGCTCTAGAGGCAAGAAGGCCAAGTCCTCAGGTTGAGGAAACCTTTCGAACCTCGAAAGCCCGAGAGCTTGGAGGACAAGCTCAAACGGCTTCAGGCTCAAGCAGCGAGCCTGCACCGACAGATCGCTCGTGCGGTCAGTGCAGGTGAGCGGCAGGAGTTTGAGCGCCGGGCTGCGGAGTTCCCTTCCCTGCAGGGAATGCCCACCCGGAGTCCGCTCAAAACAGGGGAACCTCCTGTCGGTCGTGGTGCCCCGCCTATTGCGAGTGCCACGACCATCGCTGGCCAGAAGCGAATCGCCAAGAGGGAGGCGATGCAGGCTTCCAGTGCACCAGCCCATGGTGCGGAAGCCAAAGCTACTGGTAGCAAGAGTCAGCCGACTCTTGCACCGAAGGAGAAGCCTCTCCTTCGGGATGGCCGAGGAAGATTTCTTTCCGGACAGTCATCCTCTGCTGTCGCTTCGGCTAAGGGCACTTCTACGAAGAAGAGTACGGCTCCGGCCAGAAAACCTTCGAAGAAGGAGTCCGAGAAGGCGAAGGGGGCTAACCACCCACCTAAGCCTGATCGGGCCAGTAAGTCGTCGGGGTCAGTTAAGTCTGACCCGACGCATGGTCAACCTTCCTTTCACGGGAAGAAAAAAAAAAAAAGGACCGTAAGAAGTCCAAACGTGAGAGGAAGGGAAGTCCGACACCCTCCAGTAGTAGGCACCAGGGAGCCGAAACTGGAGGCGTCGTGGCGGAAAAGGAGGAGTCCCGGCGTGCTCAGGCAAGCAAGCTGGCCGGGAGTCAACCGGTCCATACCCGTCCCGTTGAGGCAGCGTGGATGGATGGTAGGTCGATGTGCGACGTTTTGGTCGGCACGCCTCCATCCTCCCCAAAGGTGGATGCGGTCTCGAGCCTGCGGGCTCGAGCAGGGGAAACCCTGCACCGTGTGACTTTGCCCTCACCTAGGGGCGAAGGAACCTCGGTTGCAGGAGTCAGTGTTCCCACAAGACGTGACCCCGTGACCCCCAGTACACCCTTCTCTCCGGTCCATGGCGGCGGGGTATTTGATACCCTAGGACCTGAAACGTCAACCTCCCCTAGGCCTGAGGCTGAGGAACGGCGTATTGGCGCATTGCCCCCGTATTCAGATGCAGAGGTGTATCTGAATAACCGGCTTGGTCTCTGGCAGGACCAGCCGGGAATGGAGGGTTGCCAATACCATGGCTACTACCGTCTGGATGAGCCACTTCCAGAGCCGTGGCTACCGCCGTACAACATGCGCCATGTGGTGGCATTTGGTTGTGGAGGTTTTCCGGTTGTAATGGTCTTAAATCCAGTCCAGCAAACGTTTGCTATTTTGGATATGGTGGGGCTAGATGCCGGGATAGTTCGTCTAGCACGGCGTGCAGCCCCATTCATCCAACGTTTGCTGGGATGCGACTTAGGAGGTATGGCTGGACAGTTTATTACTGAGCTTCTGCCAGGGTGCGAGACCGAGCCCGCGGTTGCCCTGGTGGACCTCCTAACAAGTCGGACGCTTCACACGCGTCCGCAACTCCAGGATATTCCTTTCGAGGAATTCCGAGCCCTGGAGGAAAGCCGTCTTAGGGGGACGGTCTTCGTTACTGGTTTTGGGTGGCGTAACACCCAGATGTGCCTGTGGTGGGCACGTCGGTGGGCTGCGGAGTGGATGGGCTCCACTTTCGCGACACCGCCAGAGAACTAGCCCGGTACCTAAGAAGGTCAGGTTCGGGGAGCAATCCTGGCTGGCTTGACTGACCTGTTCCCGAGACGGAACAGAGAAGTTGAGAGGATTGTGGCAACCTGGTCTGCTCCAATTTTAATTTTGATGGAGCAGACGAATTTCCCTATGGTGGTCTGCCTGACAGCTACAGTAGGCTGTTGGGACGGACGCCATTTTGGTGCCAGCAGACCTCTCACCATGAAGTCTATGGGTGAGAGGTCAGTTGTGACCTCTGTCCCCTCCAGGTGGAGTTGCCTGGAGGTTTCCTGTGGCCTAGTCAACCACAGGATCTGGGCAGTTGGTTGTGGGCTTGAGAAAAGACTAGACCTGTGGGTGGAGGTCAGGTAGACCTCCACTGGCCAGTGCGACTTCTTCTTTTGTGCCTTTGGCCATTAGGCCTTTTTGTATATTTATGGTGGCTTGGCTGGTCGAAGTGGACCAGCCAGTTGTGTAAATACCACTGTCATCCTTTTTTTATCATCTTATCATCGTAAGTGTAATTAAACACTTTTATTTAATCATCACTTGCGTGTGTCCGTGTCATTTCTTGGGGAGTACCGCGTGGGAGGGTGGGATTGCCTGTTGGGGAAATCACCACCGTCCTGTTACCGACTTGTTTCGGCCGGTACTCGTGTCGGCTCGCGGTAGAACCGGAGTTCTACCGCGATATTCTCGGCGAGGCGGCGCATCGTCGTCGTGTTTCACCGTCGGGAGAGCTCCGCGTCGGCACCACCCCGGGGGTGCACCGTGGAGCTCTGGTACCGGTAAGTGCGAGCGTGTTTGAAATTCATTTACCGGGTATTGTAACGGTCCGGTGGGACGTTACAATTGCAAATAGCGATGTTAGTTGTTTCGAGTATAAGCATAAAAGCCGCAATGCAGTGTATAACAATGTATTTTATACTTGGTTTCTTTTTTGTGGCATCTCCATCATTAAGCATGATATTTCATCTTGCTCCACCATTTTAGCTTCAAGAATGTAACAAGAATGAGTGCATAATATGATTATTATTCAGTATTAGTACAAGTTTTGATAATTGCACATCGCCACTCATAATCTGACCAATGGGCGATCAGATACATAATTCCTTGAATGATGACTATTTTAATTGGTTTGGCATTTTCGATCCAAAGGTTTTACACAAACAAGGAATTCACACCATCGAATAAATCATTTTATTTTTTTCCGTTCGTATTCCTCGGGATACATCGTACAAAAATGAGTCGGAACTTGACTTCCATTTACATGCTTTTAGAAGTTCATCTTGAAGAACAGTCAGCACACGCTGTATCTCAGCCTGATATTTTCATCATGTTTTTATCGCATAACAGGCTTGCATGCGAATACCAAGAAAATCTGTTGGCTGATACATTCTGAGTAAAATAAATTGTACATATTAGCTTATTTCTGCTTTTGTACCCATAATCCAAAAATATAACATTCAATTTTTGCACAATGTGCTGTTCTATTTCTCTGTTGTTTGGTGCCTACATGTAGTCAACTTCTTTAGGGCCAAAGATTGTCAGCAAATTCTCATATTTCATACAAATACCTAGTTTTTTGAGGTTTATGCAAGGAATATTTAATCTCATTAATATTTTTTTTTCCACAGTGCCACTCTTATAGGCAAATAAGGCATTTGAACTTTTTTCAGAGGTAATGTTGAAAATGTGGCATCATCGGTATCATTTCCATAAGAAAGGCCATGAATATGTGCTGTCATGAATTGCATTGTTCTGACATCCTTGTCAGTAAACACCCTATATTCAGGAAGCTGAAAAAACATATTTGTGTGTGGATCACTGATAGTATAGTATCCAATTCTTTAATGTAAAAATCACTTCTAATTTGAAATCCATCACAATCAATAATGGTGGATATATTGTCGAAAATAAGGCTAAAGTTCTGAAGTTCTTTTATATATTGAACACTTCTGTGACAGACTTCTGTTTGCTTTGGAATTCCAAGTTTGCTAATCCTAGGCAGGCAGAGGTATGTGGAATGCAGAAGTGTCATTAGTAATTATAACTAAATGAAACAATACTGCAAAAAATTTGAACATGTAACATTTTATTGCATCCTTATTAATAAATATAACAAAGTGCTAATCATTAGTAACTGTGGAACCACATGAATAACGTTACTCGCATTGCCATGGGGAGATGCGTAGACATCTTGCATGGTAGCCCATGATCAATTATCTCGAAACCACGATGCTGATGAATTGAACATGTATTCACTGATATGCACTGCCGTTGCTGATGGTAGGTGTTAAAAAAAATAAAGAAAAACAACACCTAACAATAAAAAAGGAAAAAATAATAAAGTTAAAAAGAGGAAAGAGGCGGAGCTAAAAGGAGAAATACTAAAAGAGAAGGAAAAAAAAAGAAAAAATGAGTAAACCAAATAACCGCAGGAAAGTAGTAATAGTAAAAGAGAGGGTGGACAAAAGTATGAATGATCACACCCACACACTCATAGTAAAAGAGACACAAAAGGGGAGAGGGTGAAAAAGTAAAAGAAGAAACCACCCACACATAAGAGAAGACTGAAACAAGAAAAACCACCCACACATGCTTACAACAGAGTAATAAAAAGTTTAAAGAAAACAAGAGAGGGGGAAAGAGAAAGACTAAACCCACCGCACACACTTTAGAGGGGTGAGCCCGAATAAATGGACCAAGTAAAATAAAAACTTTTTAACAAAATTAAACATAACACTGGCCAACAATTTTTCATTTTTTTCTGCTGACAAAGACCTGACACTTAAGTAATTTTGGGGTGCTGATTTCAAAAATAAAATCAGTTTTTACATAGCACGTCCCATTTTTGTTCTATGGCATGTTTTATTTTTCAGATTTTTGTTCATCAACTGTTGTAATTGTAACTTAGGCAATGGCTGCTGCTAGAAGAAAGTGTTTGAATAGTCTAGATACACTATTGGGGTAACCCATCATAAATGATGGGAGCAAAATTCACAGGCAATTGTGCACGTGCACGTTTTTTTCTTTTTTTACTCCTTTCATTTCAATTTCAGTCACCCCCTCCCACTTTTCTCTCTCTCCCCTTCTACACTTTCCAAAGGAAAAGTTCAACATATAGTTGACCTTGAGAAAAAAATGGTTCATTTATTCAAATTTAAATAAATTCCGACGTGCTTCAATGGTTTTGTACAGTTACTCCACACACGCACAGACCTGGGATATTATATATATATAAAATTTTGTTATGTATGTGGAAGCTTCATTGTACCCAGTCAAAGGATGAGTTTTAGCAATTTTGTGAAGAAGGTGCAGGTGGCTTACTTTCAAGTGAGACTTGGAGACCAGGACAAGTCTTGGACTCCACGTAAAGTGTGCAATCCCTGAGTTGAAGCATGTGTTGCAACATGAGAATAAAGGTTCATTTTCTCAACAGTCATCTTGATACCTTTCCTGAAAATCTAGGTTATTAAGTGATGAGCAAGGCAAAAGGTTCCATTATGATATAAAAGCTATGGAGGAGCGATACCAAGGAAGGTGGGATACCCACATGATGGCAGACTACTGGTGCAGTGTTAAAAAACTGAATTTAAACACTCCAAAAAGGGCCTACATACAAAAACTAATAATATATGATGGAAGAATGTGCCATCACCACGAAAAACATTGTAATCGTGTACTTTTATATGAAGATTGATCCAAATGGAGGTATGGCATAGTGTAAAAACTTGACGTGATGGGCAAAAACCAATGTGATATCTGAGTTCAGAACCCGAAAATTAGTCAGAAACAAGTCTCAGATATAAGTCAGCAAAAATAGTGTTGACCAGTCTAATTAAAGAACGAAAAGAGCGGGAAAAATACTTTATAGAGTACTAGACATATAAGTAAAGTGGTTAATTGACCTGATGAAATTAATTACCTAATTAAGGAAGTTGAGAAATAAAGAGTTAAAAATGCAACTTAAAAAGAAAGAACATATGATTTGTACTTTGTATTCACCAGATAGAAGACCGCCTGTTTTATAAAATTATGACGTCAGTATAGAAGAAGAGTAAAAAGTTGATACTGATGGTAAAGAGTGTAACAAGATACTTTTTTACTATATGTTCTCTTCAATATTCAAAATCAACAAAGTAATAAAAAACTAAAGAAAAAGTAAAGCATGTATAACAGATTCTCAACACATAGAGAAAAGGGCCACTAACCAAATATAGAGAATATTGAAGACTATAGAGAAGAAACTTTGAATGTGTATAACAAAGTGAATGGAAAAAGTATTTGAAATCAAACGTCACCCAAAAGAGGTACCAAAGAAGTACCGAAAGAATTATATGATAGTAGGGTGCTCAACATAGTAAGGGTAAAAGGGCCAAACTCGTATTTAAATAGAAATACATTTCAGAGGGCCAAGAAAATCAAATAAATGAATAATGAGAATACTTATTGTTTAAAGGAAATGTTTTGAGTTGCCGAAAACTAAAACTGTCAATGAAAAGTTAAAGGGTAACCATTATTTTTTATGGAAAATGACGGTTGGTGAAAGTAACAATATGTATCGGTGATCATAAAAAATTATAAAGAAGTTAAATTATAATTTTATGACTGGATGCATATTCGAAAGATGTTTATAGAAGGTGATCAATAGCTAGTTGACCAATTGGTTGTTTTAATTGAAGAAACTTAGTGTTAACCAATCAGGTTGCTTAAAATTCATTTTTGGACTAAAGATTCAAGAACATCGTGTTCACGACAGAGTCCGACATTGGAGTTCCAGGGAAGAGGACATATGTTGTAGGATCAGTTAAAAGAAAACAAAAAGGGACTTAGAAAACATTTGAGTAAAAACAGAGGCCGAGATTGGAGTTTATGGCAGAAGGACATACTCAGTATCAAATTTTGATTTTGTGAACTTGGAAGTTTTATATATTTGTGAAGTCAATTTTTGACGTTTGGAATTGCGATTCTAATTTTTGAGATTGAGTAAATTTGGAATTGTGATTATAATTTTTTGGATTGAGTGAATTTGGAATTGTGATTATAATTTTTTGGATTGAGTGAATTTGGAATTGTGATTATAATTTTTTGGATTGAGTAAATTTGGAATTGTGATTCTACATTGGAGATTGTGTGAATTTGAATTTATTGTGTGAATTTAGATTTTAACTTTTACTGATTAGATTTTAAAAAATTTAGAATTTTGACATTACAAATTAAATTGTGTGAAGTTATAAACACTAAATTAAGTGCACTAAAGGAGTGGTCTATTCAAATAAGTGACTGTGTGTGTCTACCTAGGACTCTTCAACTGGGAAAAACCTGTTCAGAAATTCACATCTAAAGGTCACGTAAGATTGGGGTATATTCTTTCTAAGGCCTAATTGCATGGATAATGAAATTCCCCAACCCTAACTTTACCCAAGCAACTGATTGTAGAAATAATATAGGTTCCCAAATATCCAACACAAGCCCAACAATCTTCAATTAGAATCCTATACTGATTGAAAGCTTAAAACCCCATTCCCTACATAAGCCTTCTGTGGCTGGGAGGGTCGAACCCTGACCTCAATAAAACCTATTCTGCTGGTAGGGGAAAATTACAGAATACTACTGTGATTGCCGTGAAAACGGACCATTACACTTACTCGAATCCAGATCTTGCCAGTTGGAGGACAAGTTCGTAAGTCACTACAATTAGTTTCTATCATGTTTTATGTATTGTGTAATAATATAAGAGACATACAAACCAATAACTTATTTTTATTATTATGTTAAAAAAGGGGATGATATAGAGTAAAATAGTACTGGCATATTTATATTTTTCATTTATTTTTCAAGTAATGTAACAAAATTTTCTTTATTTCAACCTTAATTGTCACATATGCAACTTGTGTGTTTACATTGTCCTTCTTTGCCTTTTACATAACACATGATTTCACATACTCCATTATCATCCCCATTACAGATTTCCTCTTTTGCTGCAATTGAAAAAAGAACAAACATTTATGATTGTATAACAAGTCTAATTTACTTATAGTAAAA
The DNA here is from genome assembly GCA_036925085.1 of Brachycybe producta. Classification (NCBI taxonomy): domain Eukaryota; kingdom Metazoa; phylum Arthropoda; class Diplopoda; order Playtdesmida; family Andrognathidae; genus Brachycybe; species Brachycybe producta. The sequence continues at coordinate 15,120,832 of JAUPFP010000001.1, read as the reverse complement.
ATGAGTTTTATCATTAATGATGTAAGTAATATATAATATAAATAGTATAAATACTGTAGTTTTCTTGTTTGTTTGTTTGTCAACATAATGCTCAAAGTTTACTAACATTTTCCAATTATATACTAATACTTAAACTCATGAGTGTCTAAATAGCCCATGTGGTAGTGCCTCTGACTACCAACCTTTGGGAAACCCTTTATGGGGAAATGTTGCTTAGGGTAAATGGATTAGAGCAAATGTCCCTTTAGGGCAAGTGGTTTAGGACAAACATCCCATTAGAAAAATGCCCCTTTAATGCAAATGTCCCTTTAGGGCAAATGGTTTTAGAGCAAATGTCCCTATATAGCAATAGGTTTTAGGGCAAATGTCCTTTTAGGGCAACTGGCTTAGGGTACATGTCATTTTAGGGCAAATGGCTCTATAGGCATATGTCTATTTAGGGAAAGTAGTTTTAGGACAAACATTCCTTTAGGGCAAGTGGTTTAGAGCAAATGTCTATTTAGGGCAAATGCCCCTTTAGGGCAAATATCCATTTAGTGCAAATGGTTTTAGGGCAAATGTCTATTTAGATTAAGAGGTTTTAGGACAAACATCTCTATAGGGCCAGTGGTTTAGGTCAAATGTTCCTTTAGAGCAACTGTCTGTTTAGGGCAAATTGTTTTAGGGCTAATGGATTTAATGCAAATTGTTTCAGGGCAAATGGATTTAGGAGAAATGTGACTTTATACCAAATGGTTTTAGGGCAATTGTCCTTTAGGGCAAATAGCTTTAGGGCAAATAGCTTTAGGGCAAATAGCTTTAGGGCAAATAGCTTTAGGGCAAATAGCTTTAGGGTAAATAGCTTTAAGGCAAACATCCCTTTAAGGCATGTAGTTTTTGGTCAATATCCATTTAGGCCAAATGTCCATTTAGAGCAAATGGTTTCATGGCAGATGTTCCTTTTGAACAAATGTCTCTTTATGGCTAGTGATTTTAGGACAAACATCCAAGTGGTTTAAGGCAAATGCTTTTAGGGTAAACGTCCCTGTAGAGCAAATATTTTTAAGGCAAATGTCCCTTTAGGGAAAATGGTTTAGGGAAAATGTTTCTTTAGGGACAATGGTTTTTTGGCAAATGGTTTTAGGGCAAATGTCTCTTTTGGGAAAAAGCGATACACCCCTTTCAAGGTGATTGGTAGAATGTATTGAGTTGAATATGACTAAAGAATACATGTATTTAATTAAAGAATTATGAAAATGTGATTGCCACTTAATTGAGGGGTAAACATTTGTTTTTAAAAATTTAAAATGGCGTTGTTTGATGACTCTTAAAAGTCACTTTATTTCGTTTTTTATGACCAATGAGTTATTTTTAATTTTAAAAATTATTTTGGCAATCGTTGGGTAAGTCGTCACAATATTTTGACAAGAAATTTCAGGAGGTCTCTTTGAAAAGTAAAACGTGTGATCAAGCGATGGAAAATTTTTTTATCCTAAAAAGAAACGTACAATTTGGTACAAATGATTTTTTTTTACTATAAAATAAAACTTATTTATTCCGTGTTGTCTTAGCCACGAGCAGACAAATATAATTTCCCTGGACTCCAGACTCTAAATGAGACACAGACTTACTGCTGGACCAGATGCATATTTGGCTAAATGCACTCCTTTCCTTAGTCCTAAATACATTTAGGCAGGCCAACTAATACCCTGGGCTCTGTCACTGGTCATTTGGTTAATGGCAATATGTGAATGAAAACATCACCTTTTGGGACTTGCATTCCAGAGTTCTTCTTTCAGAACTCAGAATGACTAATGCAAAATAATGAAAACAAATGTTTCTAATGTGAGACAATGGAAACTTAATCCTCACATGATACTTTTTGGTGGATACTTAGAGGATGTCAACTTCAAGGGGAAAGTGAGGGATGCAGGACATCACAGAATTGGGCTAATCATGAAATACAGCCTGATACTAGTTACACATGATATGTGTATGTTACATTTTTTAAACAAAGTAAGTTTTAAATTGTAACTGTTTTGTTTTATCAATTTGAAAGCTGAATGATGTCACAAATAAAGGTCTCTTTTTACCAAGGCTGCACTTTTCATATCTGCCTCGTGTTTACAGGCTTTCTTTGTATGATGGGATGGATGTTTTTGTTTCAATAATTTTCATTATGTAGTCAAACATATCAAAATAATAAACCCAGTTGTAACTAAAACATGTTCTATATTTTAGGTCAAGGGAACCTAAAGAACAGTTTATTATCTTAGCAAGTATAGTCACTAAGTCGATGAATACCATGATCCATTCACTTACTCACAAAACTTGTCTGTTTTAATGGTCCCATGGGCATTACAACTTCTCATTGAATCCATTGACTGTTATATAGTGGTTCAACTAACATTTGTCTATTGTCAAATCAGATCTTCTCGAAAGCTGTTAAATCAAGCAATGCATGAGAATGGTCTTGCAACACCAAGGATCAGGTTAAACGGTAAAAGATTGCATTCCCCAGCACTTCTCAGGAGATTATGGCAGTCTCTGCTTAAATATCCAATAAAAGTCCTAGCTCTGGTCCTGTTACAAGAAGCTCTACATTGTTACATTTGATGGAGGTATGGGGTACCTTGATGGTATTCCGGTTGCACTTTTGAAAGAAACATTTTTCTGTAAGGGAACATGCATTTGTCACATGTTCTTTTAGGGCAAACGATTTTAGATCATTGACAGTCCCTGTTCATGTCCAGAACTGATCAAGCAGGTCACCAGGAGCAACCCTGGCTGGCTCAATAAGCGTGTTCCTGCGGCAGAAAAGGAAAGTTGACGGGGTTGCCACGATACGACCTTGTCTGGCTCCTTTTGATAATTTGAAGGAGCAGATGAATTCCAGATGGTGGTCTGCCAGGCTACAAATAGTAGGGAGCCAGGCAGATGGCATGTTGTAGCCAACAGGCCTCCCACCATAGAGTTCAATTGGTGAGAGGTCAGATGGTACCACTGCCCCCAGTTGGCGTTGCCTGGTGGTTTATAATGGCCAGGCCGGCCATTATTCTAGACAGTGTGTAGACAGTGTGGCGCAGGTAGTGTGTAGTGGTAATTTCCAGTGGCAGCAACCAGCCGGAAGCCAGGTTAGCCTCCAGGTAATCGGTACACATCGGTTGAGTTATATTCATATACTTGTGTTGTGTAACTCGTTTCCTGCTTGCCCAGTTGGCCAGACGAATTATGTAAATATCTTCGTTTTCACTTAGTAAGTGTTTGTTAAATTATATTATTTTATTTTTACTACTCCTGTAGCTGTGTTATTTTCTTGTGAGGAGTGTGCCACAAGGAGGGGGATTCCGGAGAAGAAACCGCCGCTCCTTCTTCTCTTCTACTGCCGGCAGCATTGTGGAACTGTGTCGTCCACTGTGGTTCCTCATCCTTGTCATTGTTTTTTCATTCGTTGACTTCGGTGACCTAGTGGTTCTCCGGTGGCAGCCCGAGTACAATCCTGCTCCTAAACAGATTCTGGACCGGTGAGTTTTGGGAAAAACTACCGGGGGTTTGTGGATGACCAAATTAGGTCGTTACATAATGAGCCGACACAATTCTCCTAATAGTGATAATATTTTTGCCACAGTAGAAACAAAGAGTAAACAGTGTGAATGCTATTGATGAAATGTTTTGATAATTTCAATCGAGAAAAAATGGATGAACAATAAATATGATTTAGCTGTTATGTTGGCCACACACAATTTGTGTCTTTTGGATTTTTGACAGAGTATGTCAGGGTTTTTAAACAGTGAAAACACCCTAAACATCATTTGTAAATATTAAATGTTCTTTTTCAAAGAATCTTTTCACATGAGATGGCTAAGTAATGTATTGCAACCAAATCTCATTGTTTCTAATTTTAGAACAAATTTTCCACCGTTTATAAAAGGCTTCACAGATGCCAAACTGGGTTTTAATTTATTTTAATTATGTACTGTATAAATTAGTTGGTCCTTTTTGCGTAAAGTTATTTAAATTAGCTTTGTTATATTTGGAGACTAATCACTCAAATATGTTGTTTTTCAGTTGTATTGCCATAGTTATTCGGTTTTTTTCAACAAAAACTTACGAAGGCAGTCACAACCTTTTACATCTATTTCTCTATAGTATACCCCAAAATCAGTTTTATTGCATTTGTCATTGCAGTTTTTGAAGTTGTCAATCATACGTTGGCCACCTACATAAGATAAACAAGAGATTATACATTATATTATACATTTATAACTACATAATTATGAACGCCCATAGCTTTTGGCAATGAGTAACTCTTGTCCCATTGTTTTACATGATATTAGAATATGGTGCTATCTGGGTTTAGTATTTTTACATAAGTACATGAAGTACAGAATATCATGTAAAGGTCTATAATATACTTCATGTACTTACGTAAGGATATTATTACTAAACTAGTGGGGTAACCCTTCATAAATGACGGAAGCAAAATTCACAGGCAATTGTGCCCTGCATTAGAATTTCTTTTCCTCCGCCCTTTTATGACGCCACACCAAGTAACAAACCAATTAGAAATTGATGACCTTAATAAAAGGACTGAGCAAAAGAAATTCTAATGCTGGACACAATTGCATGTGATAAATTCTAGTTTAATTTTGCTACTATTATCTCCTCTCCTTTTTATATTTGAAAGAGAAAATGAGATTTTCATTTTCTCTGGTGTGCGCATGCGCGTCGTTTTTTTTCTTTTGTTACTCCTTTCTCCAATTTCAGTCACACCTCCCACTTTTTCCCCCTCCACGTTTTTCTTTCTCCCCCCTTCTACACTTTCCAACCTTTTCCCCTCTCCAATTTACTATCATGGGGTTCTTGGATTGGGAGCGTGCAACATATAGTTGACCTTGAGAAAAAAAAGCGGTTCATCTATTCATTTAAATTTATATAAATTCCGACGTGCTTCAAGGTTTGTACAGCGTTAAACACACACACACACACACATACACAGACATGGCTTAATATTGTAACACCCTGTAATTCGTGATCCCGCCAAAACCATACCTGGGGGGGGGGGGTAAGCAACTCTCAACCGTCCCTCTCTCCCCTCTGACTCACTTATCTGACTCATGCTTGAGTGGCGGATTAATGCACTTACGACCATGGCCACTTGGACCTGGTTACACCTCGCAGGTGTACACAGGTCCAAGGTATGAAAGGGCCATGCTCCTCTTTGTAGTTAGTTCTTGTCCTTGCCTTTGTATTACGTTGATCTTATCCGTACCACATAATGGGCATGAGGACACACCGTTAGTATTTGTAATTCATCCTTGTATTCTGTGTTTCTATACGAGTGATGAATAAAAGCGTTATAACAAGAAACAGCATGGTCTTTATGTTTAAGTAATCAACTTCTCTTCAGAGGCCGGCGACTACATAAGGCAGGAGGTATACGATTCCTAAGCAGCTACAACATCTTCTCCTGTTGGTGTACCGAAAGGGGAACATGTATATCAGCATCGACCAAAAGAGAAGGATGGCGGCCACTCTGCTGCATAGATTTCACCCCCATGCAGAAGGGTGACCACAATCCATCTCCATACAACTCTCTCTGCAGCTCGGACCTTCTCCGCGCGGGCACCGTGCAATGCAGAGAAGCTACGAGAAACAGAAAATGTCATCTACAGGTTGGTAAAACAAAATGTTCGATGTCAAAAGCTCACAATATATATATATAATAGTAATGGAGTCCGTCCTAGGAAGGTTTATCTTTAACTTAAAATTAAAAAAAAATCATTTATATGCTTCTTCAATTTAAACTAAAAATAAACTGCCCTAGGAAGGGTTCCACTGCTAATTTTTAAATAAATAGTGAATGGACACCAGCAGAATCCAAACTACCGACCTCAAGATCGATAGTCAGAGACGGTACCACATAGGCTATTTCGCCACTCTTGAATTTGAAGGTGATGCTACACATAGAAACAGTCAAGCAACAATATTAGTTGTAGCAACCGCAGTTTCCCATTTGTTGCTAGCAACACCTATGATACATATTGTATAGCAACTTTCATGAAACTTATTGTCCCTAAAGGATCATTTGCCCTAAAAACATTTGCCATAAAAACATTTGCCATAAACCACTTACCCTAAATGGATGTTTGTCCTAAAACCACTTGCCCTAAAGGGACATTGGCCATAAAATCTCTTGCCTTAAAGGGATGTTTGTCATAAAACCACTTGCCATAAAGGAATGTTCGTTCTAAAACCACTTGCCTTAAAATGACATTTGCCCTAATCAGTAGTGTAAATTTACATCATTTGGCATTTCTTGTGTGCCTATGGCATGCAGAACCTATTTAACATACTTAACAGAAAGACACTAAACCATATGAAAAGCGAGAACAAGAAAGTGGTTTTAGGGCAATTGTCCTTTAGGGCAACTGTACCAGTAGGGCAAATCATTTTAGAGCAAATGTCTGTATCCTTTTGTACATACATACTGCATTATACCTGTATATATACATGTATAAAGAAAGCTATGAAGATGTTACTTAATCCCCCTGTCTTGCACGTGCAGGGTAGTTGCAGGGTGCCCAGGTATCCTAATTCCCTTGTTGGGTCATAGGAAGTATTCCTGCCAAATTTGGTTCCTATAGGTGAAAGGGTTTGGGAATGCATAGCGGACAGACAGACAATCCACATTCAAAAAAATATATATAAGAATATATATAGGCACATTTTATATATATATATATATATATATATATATATATATATATATATATATATATATATATATATTATGCCAGGTCTGTGTATCTGTCTGAAGTAACGCTGTACAACCACTGAAGCACGTCGGAATTGATATAAATTCAATTCAATTGATATAAATTCTTCATAAATGAACAGTTTTTTTTCTCAAGGTCAACTATATATGTTGCACACTCCCCATCCAAGAACCCCAAGATATTAAATTGGAGAGGGGAAAAGGTTGGAAAGTGTAGAGGGAGAAAGAGGAAGAGAAACGTGGAGGGGGAAAAAGTGGGAGGGGGTGACTGAAATTGAAATGAAAGGAGTAAAAAAAGAACAAATGACGCGCATGTGCACAATTGCCTGTGAATTTTGCTCCCGTCATTTATGATGGGTTACCCTACTAGGGTATATATAAATTCACATCTATGAGCATGTAATCAAAGTGGTTTTGGAAATGATTAAAAGCTCACTAACCTGTACAGAAGCAATTTCCTTCAATAAATTCTGGAAGGTCGTATTCATGCATGCATTGGTCAGTAGAATAACATGCTTCTTGATTGTGCTCTAGAACATGATAGAAAATGGGATAATTACAAGACTGTATATGTAAAGGTATTTTTAACATGAAGTACTCAGTGGATACTTTTAACACATGCAACATTTTAATCATGTGTGGAATTTTGAAGCCTTTTCTATGATAATTTGTATTATGTACAAAAGAATATGACAGTTGTTTGTAAGGGTGTTAATTTGTTACCTCTAGAATTACAGGTAACATAGCCCTAAACAGCTTGTTTAAACTATGAATATAGATGTTGAAAATACAAAAGTAAAAGGAAAACAAAAATGGTTTTTATCCTTTTTCTTCACAATTTTTGTCTCTCACTTCTTTCTATCTGCGTAAAACCACATGTAATCATACCGTTAAAAAATAATATTTCCCTTTGAAAAACTTTTAAAAATAATTAATCCTCCTTTTTCAATCCATCCCCTCTTTCTATTTACTCTGTTTTTGTTAATTAGTCATTCATTCCATTTTGAAAACCCACGTTTCCTTTTGCTTACACCCATCCTTCTTCTTCTCCTGACACAGATCTTGAGACCTTGTTGCCTCAACCTACAATGGCCATTCTGAAGTCTAAAAGAAGACACCACAGACCAAGCACCAACCGAGCCCTAGAAGAATTCTGTGTCACTAAGTGCTGGCAACCAGTAGATAAGGCAGAGAAGTCTCCAGATCTGACCGAAGAAAAAGAATCGTCGCCGGACCAGTAGCACGATTATTGTAGTAATTCTTAATTGTTTTCAAATTCATTTATTCGTTTTCTAATTGAAGTGTTTGTAATATTTTTGATTTTGTATGTTTATAGCCCACCCTGGTTTTTTTTTATTAATTTATCTTGCAGACGGCTTTTGGAATGTTAATCTTGTCAATCTAAACGCATGACAGTTATTATATAGAATAGATCTCTAATCCCTATAGAACTTATCACTATGGTAATTATTATGCAATTACTTAAATTGTACTTGCCATTGTCCAATGGGCATAGACATGTTGAATTAAAACAGATTGCTGGAGAGTCGTACTCCCAGCCACTAGGGCACTGAACACTGCAGTCGCTTGATGAATTACAGTCATATGGGTTTTTTAAAGAAACAATGATGTGTAGAAATCCTATAAATATTTTACAAAAAATACGAAATCAAACTTAAGATATGAAGTATTTTAACTTTCTTAAAACATTTAATTACTGCCCTTGGCACACACCAGACATTTGAAACATTTTTCGGCGACAAAATAAAGTCGAATGTTACTGGGCGGTTGTCGGAATTTTTTATCGAAAGACGCCAACTTTTGCAACACTTTTCGAAGATAAAATGAAGTCTAGTCTATGACGAAATTGAATACTTTCAAATCACGTGTTTTTAAAGTCGCTTGTGTAACATCCCCGTTTCCGTAGGGTTAGTAGAGAGATCTCTACTAGCCATCTAGAAGTGTCGAATGGATGTTGATGATTAAGTCTTTCGGTCTATTGGCTCCTGTGTTGCACACTTAACCACCAGGGACACAAGGGTCGGTACCTCAGGAGACCTGTGGTAGAGAATATTGTAGAGATGTCGTCTTACACTCGGCTGCTGGAGACTTCGTTGTCCGGTGGAAACATCGGCTACGTGGCGGCTATAATTCTAAGTCCCACTCCCATAAAATGACTGAGTCCACACATTGAATTCGTATGTTGAAAATGCTCTTTTATTCAATAAACAGAGAGTCCTGTAGATTGAGAGATATCGCATCGGTCTTGCTAGGTCTTAAGCATAAAATCCAACTCTTCTCTCAATCTACAACCTCTTGTATTTATACTCAAAATACAATGCAAACATCTGATTATGATAACAAAGGCTCCAGGTGTGTCCAAGTCTCTTGGACACACTCGGACCTAGAAGTGAACTATCACTTATCAAGAAAACGAAAACATCTATAAGATGTATAAATTATAACAATACAGAAGGATGTACGATCATCCTCCTATTAACAATTTGTAAAGATTCTCACGTCCAAAAGTTCTGCATCGATGGTTCTTCTAGGATCTATCCTATTAACCATCGATGTAGTACTTTTGGGCTATTCTTCTCATCTTGGAGGGCAGGGAGTCATCGTCGTAATGACCTCCCGGCCACCCCCAAGCATGAGGTGAGAACCTTTCATCGATACAAACTTGATTACAGGGTGTCTACAAAAACGGACGAATTCTAAACGGTGAATTCGTTACACCCCCCAACTAGTTTAAGAGTACGTCCCTGTACTCTCAAAAAGTTAACTATTAAAAATACCCGTTGGTATGAAAATCTATACGATAAAATTTATAAATCCCGTTGGATAATAAAATTTAAAAATCACAACTCGTGATACTAACAGCATCTCGCTATTTTAAAAATTCCCGCTTGAAATTAGAAACAATTCTAAAAATTGACAAATAGGCGAAAGCCTATCAAATTACAAAAGGGACAATCCCCTAATATAAAAACTTCTATAAAAACGCAGGCAACTGCCTTAAAAACTACGAAAAATTCTAGACAACGGTCTATAAAAATAAATGCGAACGTGCATTTAAAAATACAAAATACAAAAAGTATAAAACGCAATACTTAAAAAAACAATTAAAACAAAGCAATATTATGGCCCCGGGCCATGCTAATACGTCTGGCCGGCCCATCCAATCGCAGGGCTCTCTGGTCCTCGTCGAAGCTCCATTTCGAGGAACTCGGCGGCTTCAGCCGATCCCTTGTAGTAGCGATGACTTCGGCGACCTTCTGCCTGGCTGGTGGCCTCATCGAATAGCAGGTACGGTCGATCATCATGGAGAGAAGGTTGGCGAACTGGATTCCGAACGATGCGGATGGGGCGACTTCGGTCCCATCGGAAGAACTGTGTCATCCATCGTCGAATCTCGTTATCATTCTCCTCCTGGTGGAGGCTAGTGGAGGCTAGTAGAGATCTCTCTACTAACCCTACGGAAACGGGGATGTTACACTTGTGTACAAAGAAAAAACGATGTCGACTGTCGCGGGGATTGAACATATTCCAGAGACGGAAGTTCTATTATCGTCTTTCTATAAAAAAAATACATGGTGACGACAGCCCTGCGCCCTTCGACATCATTTGTCGTCGAAAACTGTTTCAAATGTCTCTTGTGCACCAACATTGGCGTCATTCCATAGAAAATTCATTGTGATGACGACCCCGCGACCTTCGACTTCATTTTGTCATCGAAAAGTGTTTAAAAAGCCTTTCGTTTGCCAATGATGCCAAGATGTTTTATAAATACCCTAAATCGATACCCTATTTCGATCTCTTTTGTATTTCAAGAAATTGAATGAGTTAGAAACTATAATGGTAAATGAATCAATGTAAAAATCATACATACATATCAACAATTGTTACTAGGTTTTTATATAGACGACTAAACGCCGTCTCTGGGGGTACCAAAATAGCAAAATATGATTCGATGTTATACAATTTTAACGTTGAAAATATACTTATAATAATTTTAGTCGTCTATATAAAAACCTAGTAACACTTGTTGATATTTATGTATGATTTTTATGTTGCAACAGCAGCGACGTAAAAATTCATACAAAAATTAGGTTTCAATCAAAATTCCTCAAAGAACTACTAGCATCTACGCCCATCGACGCCCTTGGAATTAATCTCTTTTATTGTGTCTTACGGTGGTGATACATTTACAAATTTGCACATAGCTGTGCAAATTCGACTAACAATTACAGGATCAATAGCCAGCTGTGAGCGTTCCTTCAGCAAGCTGAAGCTCATTTTGTTGTATCTAAGGGCGTCAATGAGACAGGATCGCCTATGTGTAGAGAAGAATTCCGTTGATAAAATAGACTTTAGTGACATCTAATATCATAATTTGCTAAGGGCTGACTCCCTCCCTCCCTCACTCCTCTCACTCCCTCCCTTTGTGCACGAGTGTTCTCAGAAACTACACACTCTAAAATCGTGTAAATTAACCAGTATACACATCTTTAGATGGGCTTCTTCGTAGACTACATTAGAATTTTCAATTTTGTTCCGTTTGCCTGATTTTTGTGAAAAAACATCAAATTTTACCAAAACCCCTGAACAGGGCCGGATTAAGTCAAAATTGGGCCTGATTCAGCAGTGCAAAAAAGGCCTATTTATTTTCGGCATTGGTGCATGTGCATTCTAGACTCACCATACATGCGCACTCAGACTGACCAAAGAGCCTTAATTGCATGCAATGCAACCAGTCAGCCTTTATTGAACATGTATAGTAATAAAGTAACATCAACATTCGAAAAATGCACTTGTCTGAAAAGTGCACTTAATGCAGAAAAGGCTAAATGTCAAGGCTGCACAGCATCTCATGCTCAATGCTCATAAGTGCCAGAATGCTTAGCCTTTCCTGCCCCATTGAGGACCACAGCCCTCCTTTGACTATTCCCAACTTTGAGAAGCTCCGCTCGCTGGAGGAATTGGACACTATCATGCACAGATAGATGCGCAACCCAATCTCGACATTTGGAAATGTGTGAGAAAGATTCAACGATGACAACGATGATTTGTTCACAGTCACCGGTTTCTGAGTGCACATGTATCAGCTGTATCAGCTCAGCCACGAGTGTGTCTTCCAAGTCATCTAGATATGAGGAAACGAGATTCTTAGCTTTGTCCTCGATCTGCTGAATGCAAAATGACGTTAGCTCCGAGAAAAATCGGAATGTTTTACAAATATCGTCATACGCCTTCATCCGCTTTTTCAGTTCAGCTAACAGACTGTCGATCATGACCAGATACATCTGAGTTTTGAACGTTTCCCTTAGGCTGAGGTCTGCTTCGTTTGCAGCTCCTTCATCAGGCATTCACTTTCGCTTAGGGCCTCGACGGTGCTCAGCCTTGTATTCGCCATGATAAACCATTTTGGTCACCATCTGCTCATATACGTCAAATATGTCCCGTGCAAACTGAACCGTGTCGACAAGTGATGCCATCAACCAGTTGCCGTATTCAGGCTGACTGTAGGATCTTGGAGGCTAATGCTCGTACTGTTGAGATGGCCAAGGATATCGTTCCAGGCAGTCACCATAACTGCTGTCTCAAGTTCGTCCATCCTGCACGAAAATCCCTTGGCCTGGTTTCTGGTATCTGCCTTCTGCTCCTTATCTGCCACAAGCTCATCCAAGACTTCCTGAATGCTCTTCCACCCTTCTACCAGCACTTTGACAGCATCTGCACGTTCACACCATCAGGTTCCAGGCAAACCCTTGAGCATCAGCCTGCAGCTATTCTTTAGTTGCTGCCAGCGATGTGTTGAGCCAGACAGAAAAACATATAGTCCATTGACAAAATAAAAAACCTGGTACAGCCACCACAGCTTTCAACAGCCTGATTTCCTACCAGGTTTAGGCTGTGGTTGCAGCATGGAATAAAAGCGGCATATTTACACTCTCGCTTCTCAATTGCCTGGACACCAGTCTACCGTCCTGACATTTTGATGCATTGTCATGTGGCAACCTGGTCTGCTCAAATTTTAATTTTGATTGAGCAGACGAATTTCCCTATGGTGGTCTGCCTGACAGCTACAGTAGGCTGTTGGGACGGACGCCATTTTGGTGCCAGCAGACCTCTCACCATGAAGTATATGGGTGAGAGGTCAGATGTGACCTCTGTCCCCTCCAGTTGGAGTTGCCTGGAGGTTTCCTGTGGCCTAGTCAACCACAGGATCTGGGCAGTTGGTTGTAGGCTGAGCTGGTGACTAGACCTGTGGGTGGAGGTCAGGAGGACCTCCACTGTCCAGCTTCTGGATCATCTTTTGTTTGTTTTGCCTTCTGGCTTTTTGTATGTATTTATGGGGGCTTGTCTGGATAAGGTATCCAGCCAAGTTGTGTAAATATCACTGCCTTCATCATCTTTTATTCACCGAAGTGTAATTAAACACTGTTCATCATTTTTTTACACTCTGTGTCCGTGTCTATTTCTTGGGGAGTTACCACGAGGGGGGTGGGTTTCTGGTTTGGGAAACTCCACCGTCCTTTACCGACCTGTTTTGGCCGGTACTCGTGTCGGCTCGCGGTAGAACCCCGGCTCTACCGCGATATTCTCGACGAGGCGGCGTGTCATCGTTGTGTTTCACTGTCGGGAGAGCTCCGCGTCGACACCACCCAAGGGGTGCACCGTGTGGAGAGGTTGCTACGGGTACGGTCCCGTCCCCGTTGTCGGAGCTCTGGTACCGGTAAGTGTGAACGTTTTTGAAGTTCGTTTATCGGGTATTGTAACGGTCCGGCGGGACGTTACAGTCATACCACTGGCCTCTGCAGTTAGTAATATCCAAGCCTTTTTCCTTCAGAAAGTTCAGAAGTATGCTAGCCATGTGCTCCACCGTGTGTCTCATCATTGGCATGAATGTCAGGAACCGTTCCACTGGACCCGACGGCAGAACAAACTGGATAACAATCGTTAGCTGATCTAGGTGTGATACGTCAGGTGTCGAGTCAATCGAGACAGAGAAATACTTCGCCTCCTTGGCTTCTTTCAGGATGGTGTCCTGCACCTTTTGTCCCATGAGCTTCACCAGTTCCTTGCAAATTGTGGATGACAAGGGGCCCTGAACACAAAAGTTGGCAGCCAGGAAACCTTGCATGATTGCATCATACTTTTGTTCAATGAATAAATTAACCCACATGGGTTACAGTGAGTTCACCTTTGATCTCACAATTTACATTGGTAACAAAATGTCTTTTGCAGAGAAGTGAGTCTCGGGTCCTTGGCTCAAGTCCTGCCTGGAGTTTTTGTGTATTAATTTTTTTTTCAATTTGCTCAATCTGAAATATTGTACAGTTCGTTTCATTTATATAGACGCATCCCAGAAATTGGCTATAACTCGGGCTACACTTGATGGATTTGCCTGACATTTTCAACATAAAGAGAACCTCCTATATTATAATCTTTCTGCTATACAGAAAAATTTTTCTTAAAAAAGGTAAAAATTTAGAGAATTAAAAACTGGAAAATGGTCGTTTCATAAATATAAACGAACTAATGAACGTTTCACTTTTATTAATTATTATGACAAAATAACATGCTGAACACAACAGTAACATTAAGATTAATAAAGTACACAACTGTCCTGATGTTTTATTTGTTTTCTACATACTTTAAACAATATTTATACGCAAATTTACAGAAACTCTGCCTGCAGCAGCTAAAATGGCACTTCTGGCACTTCTGCAGTTGTAGTATAATAATGGCAATCTGCTTAATCATTATGTACGATGATGTCCCAAAAGATCTCTGTATGATTTCAGTCTGGGGAAAACACCGGCCATTTGAGAGTGGTGATATTTTCATTTTGTAACCATTCATTTCTTAGGTTACCAGAGCGAACTGTGTATTTTCTTGCTAAAATACTAAGCTAACACTAGGGAATCGACTTTGGTCAGTTAGTAAACACTCTCATAACGATATCTAATAATAAACATTATTTTTGGTTGAAATGAAGGCAAAGCTACTCATTGCAAAGGGCAAAAGCACAGAATTTTTGAAGGAAAAAAAATTCAATCTTGATAATCTTGACGGTTTTTCTTTTTTCTTCATATTGGAAGGTTGTGAGGAAAAAACCACAAAATTATTCGGAACAAAATTTTGGCAGTGGGCGAGCCTAATGATATAGGAAAGATTTAGTGTATTCGGAACGAGCAGCTTAAGTTTTAGAAATGCATACCTTAGGATTTATTTCAACCAAAACAAATACCATTGATCATCACACAATGTTAGCAAGATATGTACTGCCACATTGACTCCCTATCATTAGCTTATTATTCCACCAAAAAAGTGCACCAGTTTTCTCAAGTAACCTAACAAAGGAATGGTTACGAAACCAAAATATCACCAGTCTCAAATAGTCAACGTGTTTCCCAAACTTAAATCCTATCGAGAACATTTGGGACATCCTCATACAGGATTATTAAGCAGATTGCTATGATTATAATACATTAGCAGAGCTCAAAACTGCCATTTTTAGCAGTTTAGTTGCTTCAGGGTACAATTTCTGTAAATTTTCTTAAAAATATTATTTAAAGTATGTAGAAAAGAAAGTTTTAAGTTATAAAACATTAGGACAGTCGTATACTTTATTAATTTTAATGTTACCATTTATTTTGTCATGTTATTTTATTATAAAATGGACATTTTCCAGTTTATTTTTTTTTAATTTTTACCTTTAACTATATAATATGCTCTCTTTATGTTGAAAATATCAGTTGTAACTCGAATTACAACCAATTTCTGGGGTGCGTCTATACAAATATAAAACGCACTACAGGTATAAGGCTATCAGAGCCTTGCACTATCACACCCGTCGAAGACAGGCTTTCCTTCTAATTATAAATAAATTTGTGGGAGTAAAGGCCAAATTAATTTGTTATAATTTTTTAGAATAGATGAATACAATAATATAGAACTGTTATTAACATTGATATTGTCAAGTGTGCCTACTGTTTGGTTTGCAGTAAATTTCTTGTTTTTTTCTATAGATATTTGTTTTTTATGGTGTTAATAACTTATTGACTTTTTTGTTACAACTAGCCAAATTCTGTTATATGTTTTTGTTGACATGTACAGAAAAAAATGTTGCAGTGTTGCTATCTGCAAAAACGATGCCAATTTATTAAAGTACGTGTTTTTTTTTTAAATTTTGCCAAAATATCACTAAAATGGTTGGCAACCATTTTAGTGTTACTTTCGATGATTGTGATACTTGTGATCATTGTTTTCAATGCTTCTGAGAGCTTGTACAATTCAATGCTTTCTCTCTAGACTTCAGAGGCACATTATTGTCTAAGAATGCCAGTGCAACTAGTTCCTTAGACAAGCACATGAACTTCTTTAGTGTTTGCATTGACCACTAGAGTATCAAATAGCTTGGAGAAGTTCTAGATTATTCCTTTGGTTGGAAACTGCTAGGGGAGCTTGTTACCAAGCATTGAAATATATCGGTTCATTAAATATACATAATCTATCCATTGCTACTAGTTCTCTAGCAGATAGTTTGAATATGCTTCTGAACATGAACACTTTGAGAGCATAAATGGCTTTTGCCATCAACTTGGTGTGATTCATAGCTCCTGTAGCAATAAACCGAACTCCTCCATGTGGTATCCCACCAAGAAAGACTGACTAACTTTATAAGTTCCCTGTAGTCTCTATCGGTTGCTTATTAATAAGCATCTCTTCAATGAATGCACTTATTTCCTTGTCGGTTTCAAGTAGTGTAGACTTGGCAATGTATACATTCTCGTCTTCAATCAGATCCTGGAACTTGTCTATGTCCAAAAATCTTCATTGTTTCTGGAAGTACTTGAAAGCTTTGAATCTGGGTCGGATGATGATGAACCCATAAAACAATCTGTATTACATTGTTGCATGTAGTAATCATACAGGAAAATAGGCATAACTGTGTAAAACATGAAATTGCTTTAGCAACCTCTAAATTTTACAGTATTTGGCTGAAAGTTTGTACAAATTAACTACTTACTATTACTAACAAATTGGCAAGGTGCCCATTACAATTTTCAAAGTTGAAAAATAAGGGCCACCTTATTGAACACCCTTGTGAATAGAACATTCTAAGTCAAAACAAAAACAGACAAAAACGAGTTTCTTCAGAGATACAAGAAACATTGAAGTTATTAGTAAAAAGCTATGATTGCACATTGTGACAACCCAGTTTGGCACTCACCACGAAAATGGTGAGTGCAGACAAATTCCTAGTGGTGCCTCATCATTTGCTTAGTTAGCAAATGGTAGACCCACCATAATGTGTCTAGTCCAGGCTTTACCATTAGCTATGGAGATATAGCAAATGTGAGAGGTGTTTAATGGTACAGCTGTTCCTACAGGTGCATCATGGAGCCATAGCCGGGGTAAAAAAAACTCCCGCTTGTCCCTCCCTACTCTCTGACGTACACTTCTGATGCACATCGAAGTGGCGGAGTGATACACTTAGGACCATGGTCACTTGGACCTGGTTACACCTCGTAGGTGTACACAGGTCCAAGGTATAAAAGGACCGTGTTCCTCTTTGTCCCTCGTCCTTGTCTTTGCTCGCTTTTGTATTACGTTGATTACGTTGATTACGTTGGATATCGGATCAACACTGGCGGTCATGCCCCCGTGTGAGAGCCTCTCCAAAGGAGCGGCCCCGAACAGCGGGAGATCTCCAGGAAAACGGCCGAGAAAATGTTCGCGACCTCTCCTTATGCTTCACCGGTGGTCCTGGTGAAGAAGAAGGATGGGCAATGGCATTTCTGCATTGACTATAGGTGCCTGAACAACATCACCAAAGCAGACAACTACCCACAACCCCGAATCGATGATGCCTTACACTCACTTTGTGGGTCGAGAATCGGTGGTCGAGGTCGAGAATCCGTGGTCGAGGTCGAGTGGGTTGAGGTTGTCAAGGAAGACAGGGAAAAGACAGCGTTCATCACACCTGGGGGCTGTTCGAATTCAATTGAATGCCCTTCGGTCTGCATAATGCTCCTGCTACTATGCAGCGAGCCCTGAATATTCTCTTGGCTGGCCACAAATGGGAGACCTGCCTCGTATATCTAGACGATATCATCGTGTTCGGCACGACATTTGAACAATTTATTCAGAGGCTGGACTGCATCCTGGGACTCCTAAGAGAGGCGGGGTTGAAGCTTCACCCCGACAAAAGCTTCTTCGGTTTCGAAGAAGTCCTCTACTTGGGGCACATTATCTCCGAAACAGGAGTACGTCCAGACCCGCGAAAGGTGGTTGCTATCTCTGACTTAGCAGCTCCTACTAATGTCAAGGAGGTGAAGCGATTCCTGGGTATGGCCGGTTTCTACCACTTCATACCACTCACGGATATGACCAAAAAGGGGCGGCCCTTTTTATGGACGATTGACAGAGAGGCAGCATTCACTTTGTTGAAGACCAAGCTCACCACCACAACGGTTTTAGCCATTTACAACCCAGATGCCGAGGTCAGAATGCACACAGATGCATCTGCATACGGCATTGGGGCCATTCTATATCAGAAGTCACCAGCCAAGGAACTGCAGATCCTGGGCGGTGTCTCCTGTATGTTACGAGATGCTGAGTTGAACTACTCGACTACCGATAAGGAGTGTCTCGCAATGGTGTACGTATCGTCAAGTTCCGACCGTACCTCTTCAACAAAGCCTTTGTCATTGTCACCGACCATTATGCATTGTGCTACCTAAAGTCTGCGCAACGACTCGAGGAACGCCTGGGCCAATGGCAGCTTGTAGCTTCAGGAGTATGACTACACCGTAGTTTACAAGGCCGGCATCACTCACGTGAATGCAGATTGCATCTCACGGAGTCCAGTGGATGTTCCTGAAGATTGAAATCTCCAAGCTACCGTGGACGATCTTGATGACAGCGTGGTTTACGCAGTAACATTGTGGTGGGATTGATCGGAAGAACAAACGTGATGCAACTCAAAACCGAACTTCGTAATAATCCGATTTCCGAGCTTCATCACATCTACGTCATTGTGGATGGGATACTCTGCGCCCTTGTGTACCAAGGTAGCGTTACACCAAAGCTCGTGATGGTGGTGCCTAAACATCTGGTACCCGAAGTTCTGAAACTACTACACGACAGTCCTGAAGCCAGACATTTTGGCCAGGATAAGACATTGGAAAAGGTGTACCAATGATTCTTTTGGCTGACATGGAAGCAAAATACCATCGAATATGTGCGCACCTGCAAAGTGTGCCAAAAATGCAAGACACCACAGTCCAGATTGCCTGGATTCCTGCATGAAATGCAGATTGGGAATCCAGGTGAGTGTTTGGGGATCGATTATATCGGCCCCCTACCAAAATCACTGGGTGGTGTCAAGCACTTTCTGCAAAGAGACAGTCTGGTGCAAAGAATGAATAAAACTATAATGCAGACTGTCAAGAGACTTCTAAGACCTGAAAAAGGACAGCGAGACTGGTACTTCCATCTCCAAGCCGCTGCCTTCGCTTACAACACCGCCATACACACGTCAACAAAGTACTCGCCATACTGCCTAATGTTTGGAAGAGACACCCGACTGCGAGTTGACAACCGGGCACCTCTCCTACCAAAGGTTATGGATTCAAATCCTGCAGCACCTTCTGTGGTTGCCACGGAAGAGGTAGGTATTGCAAAAGCCAACCTGCACGAGGCTCATTTGCGACAAAAGAAGTACTACGACGTCAGACAAAAGACCCCATACCCATACAAAGTCGGAGATCCAGTGCTTGTCCGAGACCAATGCATTGTGCCTGATGAAACTAAAACGCTACATTACTCGTACAGAGATGGTTATACCGTAACCAGAATCATCAGCGACATGGTGTTCAAGCTGGAATATGAAGACACGTTTGGGAGATTGATTCGAGATACGGTGAACATAGTCCACATCAAACCAAAACAACTGAGGAGTGTCGAAGGGTTGGAGGGGGAGAAGAAACCCCACAATAACAAGAACCACAGCAATAAACCACTCATCAACATCTCACTAACACCTCACCAATAATCCTACAATACAACCCTACATTTTTTGGATTGTTTGTTTATCTTAACGTCACATCAGTCATCCACAGATGCCCCATTCACACAACCACGGCATTCAAGACCCGTAAACTGTCACCCTGTGGACTCCCAATAATAAACAATTTGGGTGGCCTATTGGAGTATCATCTAATTCATGGGACTCTGGAATTTCACACCTACAATGGGGGGTCGGAAAACACACGAGTATGTAGACAACGCCAGGCTGGTCACTAGCACTTCAAGAATCATCACGAGAAAAGTAAGATGTCACAGCACAGTGAGACAATGGAAAACCAGGACGATGCCATCCCTGGCCCATCTACATGTATGGACCCGGATGACACCGCGATGCACCAACCCGAGGCTGAAGAAGTCACGGTCTTGTTTTAGTATTCAGCCTTTTATACGTTGAAGGACACTGGCACTTCTGTACCAGTGCCCTCTTTTAAATATACCTCTCTACAAGGTGTGTCCACATCCACCCATGCTGCCCTGCTTGCGTAATTTTTCCTTCCCCCTTTGGCTGGAGTACGAGGACGTACTCCAAGCAAAGTTGGGAGGTATGTAACACCCAGTAACCAAAACCAAAACCCAAAACCATAGCCTGGGATTAAACAACTCCCGCTTGACCCTCCCTCATCTCTGACTCACACTTCTGATGCATATCGTAGTGGCGGAGTGATACACTTAGGACCATGATCACTTGGACTTGGTTACACCTCGTAGGTGTACACAGGTCCAAGGTATAAAAGGACCGTGTTCCTCTTTGTCCCTTGTCCTTGTCTTTGCTCTCTTTTGTATTATGTTGATTATTCCATACATCTTGGGCATGAGAACGCACCTTTAATCTAAACAATTCATTTTTGTACTCTTGATGTTTCTGAGCAAAGATGAATAAAAGTGTTACAATGAGAAACTGCATTGTCTTTATATTTGGTAACTAATAACTTCTCTACAGAGGCCGGAGACACCATAAGGCAGGAGACATACGATCCTGAAGCAGCTACAGCATCTTCAAGAATGGTAATCACCACAAGGGAAGATGCATATCAGCGTTGACGGAGAGAAGGATGGCTACCATCCTTCTGCATCGATTTCACCCCCATGCAGGAGGATGATCGTAATCCAACTCCATCCAACTCTTTCTGTAGCTTGAATCTTCTCCATGCGGGCACCGTGCGATACAGAGAAGTAACAAGCTATAGAAATCATCATCATAAGTTGGGTAAAATAATAGAGTCAAAGTCAAAAGCTCACAGATAGTAGAATAAACTATTTTTATTGGGACAGTTTAGACCAGGCCACTTCGTTCATGTGGGGAAGCTAGTATTTCATATTATGGATCTTCTCTCATCCAACAGTATATTACATGTGACTATGTCTGCAAACTGTTTCTTGTCAGCAGTTCACCACCAGACATCTGGTGATTAGTCACATCCTGAAGTAGAGGTCGGGCAAGCTGCACGGTTGGAAACAACAAAAATCCAAGTTTTTTACCATTTTGGAATAGTAATTTGACTGTTTCTTCATGGTAGATGAGCATTTCACCATTGGAAGTTGATAATGCCAAAGTTTGGCCGGCTTCAGCTGGTGAAATTTGGTTTTGGGATGTGTTTTGCAGTTGTTTTCATAAAGACACAGTGGTACCGTTTCTTGCCAATTTCGACCATCCAGCGGCAAGAAACTTTTAAGCTGTGAAGCTGCTAAGCATGCTGCTCGCATGAGAAAGGGGAGAAATCCAACAGTGAGCTTGCTGCGAAGGCAGAGTACCTGAAGCAGTTTAACATGGCCATTGGGTTGTTACCCACTGTCAGCATCGGTCCTGATGGGTCTACAGGGCTTCCATGGCATGAAGGTTTTCTCAAAACCACTGGTTTGCCAGTGACAGTAGCTGGAAAATCTTCAGAGTGAAAGTTTGCCAGCTGAGAAAGGAGCGGAGGGCGGAGAAGAAGGTTGTTCAGCTTTTAATTCAAGCACAAAGCAGGCGAGGTAAACCTCAGCCAGTTGGAGGTGGAAAGGGCCAGAAGAGGTTCCATCCTCCCACTCCAACCTCTCCACTCACCAAAAAGGAGAAGGCAAAACTTCTGGTCGAGGTAGTCCTGAAATCCCTAAAGGTCTTCTGGGGAAAAAAGGAGGACCAATATAAGTGCCAAAGGAGTTTAAAGTCCAAGGGAAAGACTTCCCGAACCTGCCAGATTGTTTTCTCTAGAATCCTGTTCGGTTGGTTGGACCTCATGCAAACAAAAGTAAAGGGATCATTAGGACCATTGCACCTTTGCTTTAGCAAGCAACATGTTTTGGAGGAACTGTTGTGTCAGGAGCTCAAAGGGTCACCCTGACAGCAATATATAGTTGCACTCCTGCAAAGGTTGCTGGTAGCAAGAGTAAATCCGAATCTTGCACAGGGGAAGAAAGCTCTTCTTTGGAGACGTGGTGGTAGGTTCACTAAGAGTACTGTCCCAGTATCCAAATCAGTTTTGGGCGTGGCATCGGCCAAGACAGTTTTGACTAGACAACAGACATCTTCTAAGTCCTTAAAGTTGAAGAAGGTTCATGCACCTTCGGAGACTGCAAGGCCCAGCATGGTAAACCATCTTCTCAGCTGCCTAACCGTAACAAGGCAAATAAAGCTGAGACGAAGGGAGATCTGAAATCCAGTCCTAGTACTGCCCGTGTGCAAGATGGTATTGTGGCCGGACCGTCATTCAACCCAACCAAGTCATAGGTGCCATGGAAAGTCAATGTAGATTTGCAAGCAGGCTTCCATTGGCATGGTGCCACTGAAGGGATCGGGATCTCCGAAGGTGACTCTGGTGTTTACTCCGTGGAGTCAACTGTCAGGCATAGTACCTAAGGTGAGAACACCAGTCATTGGTGGTAGTAGTCCCACCACCAGCATATGGTCTCATTACTACTGGGAGGAGTACACCAATGTTTCTGAGTCCAAGCAGTGGAAACATTCGGTTCCCAGGATTACAGAGATTATCCAACATTGTACTGCGGCCTTGTGTGTCGAGTAATGAGATTTTTCTCAACAACCTACTGGTCTTTTGGCCAATTTATTCATTAGGCTCCTAGCGTTGACTAGTACATTTCTTTATTGGCATGTACAGAATAGTCCACAGGAGATATTTCAAATGTTTGAACTTGACTGCCTTCTTAGAGAAGCTTGGTTATTGAGAGTAAAGTAAAAATTATGATGTTTATAGCTTGGGCTACTCCACTCTATAATCATGACATGGGTTGGCCATACGTCATCATTAAACACCAGCAAACAATCAGTTTAATTAAGAATGATGAAGAAAGATGTCTGAAGACTGCCGTCTTTAGAAATTTTAACCACATCAAGAGTTGAATGGCTGTGTTGTTTAAAAATTTTTTCAACGACTCAGAACACACAACAACAAATAAGCAAAAAGGGGGCACAGAGCCACTTAATGAAGACTTGCACTGCCGCAACTAGGAATTTTGTGCCCGGAGTCTACATTACTGTGAACGCCCCCTTACCTCCCTAACAGCTAGCTACTCACACAAATTTGAGTAGTTTGTATTGTGTGAATAAATGTGAAATTTTTAGGCTTGCAAGTGTTAGTTTAAAATCAAAACCCTACTATATTCATAATAGTATACGTATTGCTTATAGCAGTGTACAACTTTTTGTAAATTTTGCAAATTGCACGACAGATTAACTAGTGTGGGTAATTTGTACAATACATGAAAACTACTAAATTAATGTGGAATAAGGAAAATAGTAGGAAAGAAAGTATAATTTCAAAATTTATAAGTCGTTTATAATTTTAATTTCTAGGGCCAACAAACAGGGGCGCCAAGTCCCTGTTTGTTGGCGCCCGGAGATTAACTTTCCCCATCCTCCTCGTTGTTGTGCCACTGAAGACTTGGCAGTTTCATTACAAATGATACTATCCTTATGTTGATACTTGTTGACATAGGTAGACTTCAAAACAAAACTAGAAGCATCAGCATGGAGCTAGTAAAATACAGGCAAGCACAGTACAGTAAAGCACAGCGAAATTGCCCACCATTTTCAATTTCTAATTGGTTGATATTTGGTCTGCCACTCACAAAAGGGTGTGACAAATGACTGTAATTTGCTTTGCTTAAGTTCTGTTTTTGGGGTGTTGTTTTCCAAAAAGATGGCGACCTGAAACCTAAATAATGTAGTCTGGGGCCCTTTTTATCTCTTTACCAGTAGTAGCTACATCCTGTAAAGAACAAATGAATGAGGAGAAATGGCACTGTTCCAATTATTGCAACAAGAAGTTTTTATGTATTAAAGATAAATTATGTTGTCCATTGGCCCATGAAAATGTGGACTAAGCATTGTATATATGTGAGAATAGACACGGAAAAATTGGGTGTATGACCTTTTGTAGACTTGAGCAATAGGCATGTCATATACCCAAGAGATGTAATTAGGCTCAAGTGGCCACACTCCAGGGTGTAAACAAGAATCCTTTGAGACCACCTTCACGACAAGAAAAAACTGTGGTAGGGAGGCAACGTTCGTGAGGATGTACCCCCTAGGCTATCATTTTGTATGAAACCAAATACAGGGTGTTACTTACCTCCAGCTTGGTTTGGCATCGTTCAGGGGTTGGGGCGGTCTGAACTGGGTGACACTTTTTTGGGGATGGTCCAAGAAGAAATTATAAAAAAAATTTCCCTCGCTGTGCTCGCCATATGTATTCTGCAATCCAGCATTATGCTTTTAAGTCTGGGTACTAGTTTATTTAATAATTTCGCAATTAATTTAAAATTATATAAACTATTCCAATCACTGGATATCGATAATATCGTTTTGCTCCTTCCAGACCAGTATCCTGGTTGCGCCACAGATGTGTATCTTGTTGTATTTTTCGTTAGGAAGGGGTGGCAAACTCAAGGACCGCCAAGGGTAGCACAAACTCTAGCTACGCCACTGCTCGTGGGCATCATAACTTATCTTCAACATCAAAATAGAAAATGCACTAGCATGACTCGAGCCAGGGCCCCCCAACATAAAACAATTTAATAATAAAAATTCTCTGAAAAAAAAGAAAAATACAGAATGGGGAATGTTTTTCCCAAGAAAGAACTAAATAAAAGTTAACATAAAGGCCGACTACGATGCGACTCACATTATAAGAATAAAGTAATGAGAATAAAAATAAAAACAATCTAAATCCTTTTGTTCACGGCGGGTAGTCATTTATCCTGAACAGGGTGCAACATGTGCAGGAACACTTGGTTGATATGGACATTGGTCAAGTTAGTTCAATTAGAGGGGCGTCCGTGTAGTGTTCACTAGACACCATCCAACAGGATGGCTGACTGGTGGAAAAAACTGGCCTCTAAGAGGAAGGCTTCCCTTAAGCAATCCCAAAAGGAGAAGCGATGAAAACCGGCTCTAATATCTGTTACGTTAATGATGCATTTAGTTGGATCCACCACTTTTGCACTGCAGCGTTTATGATGCTTTGATCTAGCTCACTTTAAGCCTGCGTTATTCGATTTTTCAGCTCAACAACGCTGTTTATTTTGCTTCGGTAAACTTTTTCTTGCATGACGCCCCAAATGCCATAGTCAACGGGGTTGAGGTCGGGACTATTGGGTGGCCACAAATTCGGTTTGATGAATTCGGGTGTTTCCTGGGTGAGAAACGCAACTGTATCCTTGGCAGTGTGAGCAGGGGCTTCATCCTGCTGGAAAATGAAGAATTCTGACATTTCCTTCATGTCAGGAAGGAGACAGTTTTTCAGAAGTTCGTTGCGGTAGTATTCGCCATTAATTTTGACTCCCGGTTCAACAAAATGAATTCCTGTGGCACCCAACAATGACACTCCCACCGACACCATTACTGATTTGCTGAACTTTGGTTTCATTTGCAGCAATCGTTCAGTGGGTATGTCATTCTTTCTAGCTGTAGCTGGTGCGTAAACATGATCGTTCTGCTTATTGGTAGGTTGAGCAACAGTGAAAACTTTTTCATCTGTGAAAAATATGAAGCTCACTTTGTGTTCTGGGAAACGACGCAAAAGTTGTTTGCAATGTGAAAGATGAGAGTCACTGTTATTTTCAATTAATTCTGTTGCCCGATGTTTTTTGAAACATTTTAAGTTGTTCCTTTTTGATTATTCTGGACACAGAAGAACTTTGCAATTTCATGTTGGGAGTTTGACGGTTGTTCTTCCTGACTGAAAATGAGCTCATTAATGGCATTGCTGTTATTGTCAATGAGCGCAGTCCGGTTTCCCCCGCTGCCTTTCCGATGCAGAACACTGCCGGTTTTGTTTACCTTTTGAAGAAGGTGGTTCATCAGTCCGCGTAAACTCCATCCTTTGTTTGGAAATTCTTTAAGAATTCGTTTAGCACCATAATTTTTGTTTTCATGAAAAAATTTGATGGCAATTTTGTCTTCTTCAGTGAACGGCATTTTCAAGCTAGCAGACGAACCAATTGGTAATCGCACCGCTGTGCTACAGTGCCCTCTGCAGACCAAAAAACTTTGTGGTAAGAAATTAAAGGCACACTTATTTAAATTCTAAAAAAGGCATTCTCATCTACAGTTGTGCCAAATTCCGAGACCGAGTTTTCTGGATGAGGGATATGGCTGGTAAGCTCGGCCAAGCCAAGAAGTGGAACTTTGCGTACAATGCTGAACTGATTACTTTGGTCCGGCAGGTTTCCGACCTAGTCTACGAGGTAGAATTCGTAGATGGGTATGGTCGGAAAGTGCGGGAACGGTTTCATGTTGATAACTTGAAGCCATACTTTCCCACATGTGGAGTTCGTGAGGAAGATGGCCTGAGAGGCTCTGACACCTCATCGAACTCCGAAGGGACCAGTGAAGCCGAGTCCAAGACTGATGGAAGTGAGAGGATGGGTAATGTCCCTCCAGGACCTTCCAGTCAGCCCTTCTTTCCTGATGTGTCTAATGACTCTGAGGCAGAGGAAGCACCTCAGCCCCGGTATAACCTCCGTCCGAGGAAACCGAAGGCTTCTGAGGTAGTACAAGCTTCCTCTGAGGCACCAGTAGACACCAGGAATCTACATAGACTCTATGAGTTCATGTGGGAGAGATCCGGCTGATCCCTGGAATGCGACAATGGCCTAGTGAGGAAAAACAAAAACTGGGCACCCAGAGACCCTTAGATGGGAAACTGCCTGTCTGTCACAGACAGATGGCGGTCACCCGGGGTGAACTGGGTGGAGAAATCCATAATGTCCAACTGCAGACTTGGTATGAAGTCTGCAGGAGGAATTTCCACACATTATCTCTCTCCTGAGTCTTTTCGCAGAGATTCATGCCATGTGTCTGCCCCTAAAAAGGCAGATGATGGTACAATCTCCATGGGAACAGTAGTAGAGGTGGATAATGGTGTTTTAGCCGCCCAGCCGCCGTTTTTAGCTGATTTACAGGTAAAATTGGCAGCTAAGAGCATCTTGTTTACAAAATTAAACAGAGACGGCCGCCAAAATGTCATTATTACCGGCAAAATACGAAGAAAAACTCAATACTACTGGATGCCAGAAGAAAAATAGGAAGTCCCCAAAGGGGAATCTTTCTTTTCTGCCCATGGACAGTATTGTTTTATTGTCTTTGGGTGTGTCAAGCAGTCATTGACTGCTTGCACACGTGGTTTCAGCGGAGGCTCTGCCATTATTTTGTTATCGGTGGCGCTACCGCCGGGGGACTGACCGAGTGCCATGAAACTTGGTGAAGACCAGGTTTTATGGTGTTTGGAGGGGCAGGATGTGATTTTGGGCGATTCTGACCGTAGAAACACCGTTGGGAACAGTTTTGACCTTGGACCACGGAGTTTGGACAGTCAGAAAGTGATTGCACATGGTAAAAGTCCGTGGGAATCAATTCCCTTAGTGCTAAACCTGTTTTTACTGGTTCAAACCGTGGGAAGGGCCATGAACAGTGAACACGGTTTTGGCCACCGCGATTTTGCATGGTGAAAACCCGTGGAAATCTTTCTCCATCGCCGTTAAACAAAAACTGACCGTAGTTTTTGCTTTGTTACTGGTAGCCACAGTGGAAAAAGAGGATATCGGTGTTGGGAGCGGCAGTTCTTCCTCCTCCATCAGTTCCCTGCATCCTGGTGATGCAGGGCTGTTGGAGTCAGATCCTGCATGCTCCCCGGACTCTGTGGGGCAGGCCATAGCTGACCTGGCCAATGGCGGACCTTTGCGCCTGCTATTGGCTGGGGATGCTGTGGTGGCTCAGGCATCCCCCCTGGACCCCTCTGTATTTTGGGTGTGTGGGGACGGTTGACACCGATACACCGTGGAATCACCGAGGGCGACCAATAAGTTGGGAGCAATGGAGATTCCGGTGGTTGGTGAGCAGGTGGGGGCAAGCACACCCATCGGAGAGGAGGCCATCAGTTTGGCGGCCAACTCACCAACAAAGCTTGGTACTGCAGTGGACCAAAACTGGCTAGAATTGGCTAGCCTGGCTGAGGAAAGCAGAGATACCTTATTGGGAGGTACCCTTGTCATTGCCTCGAAGGCGGGAATGGACACCGCAGAGGATTCCATCGTGCCTTCCGATGGAAGCACACTCTTCTCTCCGGATCCTGACGATGGGGTTTTCGAACCCCTAGGACTGGAAGAAAGATCCAGGTCTCCCCAGACCTGGATCTTTCTTCCAGTCCTAGGGGTCCAAAAAATTGACCCTCACCCTCAGGCTGGGGAGCCTGAGGGCGAGGGTCGATGCTTTGGAGCCAGTCCTCCGTATTGAGAAGGAGAGGTCCGTGGATGTAGTCGGGAATGTAGGGGTTCCAATACTTTGGTTATTACCATTTGGGAGAGCCACTCCCGGTACCATGGGCGCCGTCATTGCCGTCTTTTAGCATGTGGTATGTGCTTGCTTTTGGCAGTACAGAGTATCTGGTGTAGTTGGTCATCAACCCGATAAGGAGATGCTTTGCAATTTTGGATGTGGTGGGGACAGGAGCTGGATTAATTCATCTAGTCCAGCTCGTGGCACCATGCATCCAGCGTCTCCTTGGATGCGACTTGGTTGGGGAATTTGTTACCCAACCACTATGAGGGAGTGTGTCTGATTCCGCAGCCACCCTCGTAGATCTTCTGACAAGTCGGACCCTATGGCAGGGTCCACAACTTGCCACTCTCAAACTCTGATTGGTCCACCACCAACGAAGTCAGCCTGAAACTGAGTGAGGGTCACAGGCGCAATCCTTGCTGGTTAGACTGACCTGATCCCGGGAAAGATCAGGGAAGTTGAGAGGATTGTGACAACCCAGTTTTGCTCCTTTTAGTAGGAGCAGACTAAAACTCCTGTTGTCGTCTGCTAGGCTGCTATAGTAGGCTGCCTGGCAGATGACAGAAATGCCAGCAAAGGTCACTGTCAACCCCCAGGTAGAACAGCCTGGGGGCATATAATGGATGGTGCCATTATATACTGGGCAGTGTGTTAGACCCTTGGATGCAGAGTGCATGTTGGTTTTACTGCTGGGTGGACAAGATGGCTACCATCATCTGGATCATCATTGTTCTTTGTGTTGTGTTTCAACATCTCTCCTTTCTGAATTAGCCACAACATTATTTTTTTAGTAAGTGTTTAATAATTTATATGAATAAATTATATCTTTTTTTATTTACGCACACTATGTCCGTGTAATTTACTGGGGAAATTACCATGGGGAGGGTGGGGGTTTCCAGTTGGGAAACACTGGACCATGACCGTCTTTTATTCGTCATGTTTCCAGCATTTTTGACCGGTACTTCGTGTTTGTGTCCACGGTAAGATCCAATGGGGATTTACCGTGGATTCTTTATTTCGGTCGGCAGGATTTCACCATCGACTTGCGGGGAGGACTCCGGACTGTCACTACCCAGAACGTGGATGGACAAGAGGAGGGCTAGCCAGCACTGGGATCCCATCCCAATGGAGTCAGGATCTGGTAAGGTTGGTGGATATCTTGCCAGGGTGTTGTGGCGACCAACCGGATCATTACATTATGTGGAGAATCGACTTCACGCCACCTTGAACACACGTAAGAGTAATCTCAGAAATCGAACCAAGTCACCAACAAAATCCAGGTGCAAGCTCAGGCCAGAAGCTCCTAAATGAACTCCATACCTGGGACCCACGCCGTATTCTGAAAAGAATTCGCTACATCTGCTACAAGGGTTCCCAAAGTATATTGGGAGTGAGAACATACTTCTATATGTCAAAGAGTTCGACGATATCGTGATTGCACACCCTCCCAACTCCCTGCAGTGATGCAGCCACTTTACTGGTCTCCTTCATAAACGAGCAATCAAATGGCTTGCGCATTTTTGCTTGGAATATGGCGAAATAAATTGGCCAATGATGAGGAATGGAATTATTAACGAATTTCTGTTACCTCACCAGAAAGTGAGAATGAAAAACGAGCTGTCCGCAAGGACCCAAAAAAATAATGAGTCTTTTAAAGTCTATGCAGAAGAGTATGCAGAAATGTATCAAAGAATATATCCGAATGATGACTACTCTTTGCTGATCTCGAGATTGAGGAAAAGTATTCTACCATCTTTGAAACAGTAGCTGTGTGGCGCACCGAACGACAATCTCTACAACTTCACGAAGTTTGCAGCCCAGACAGAGGGAGAGTTGATTGAAGAAAAGATGCTAGTCTACAAAACAAATACTGGTAACCAGTCGGCCCAGCAGCAGAAGCCTCAACAACCGAAGCAGCAGCACAGTAGCAGAAGAAACAACAGACATGGAATGGCAAGAATGCAGCCATGTCTGAAAAGTTGCAGGACACCAGGGATAACCAAGATGGTGGATCAATATTCTCGCCAAGAAGGAAGTCTACTGGACGACTCATCTGCTACCAGTGTCAGGAGCCTGGACACATCGTTCCAGTGCACCAACAAACCAAAACCGAAGAAAGAGGTTGATGAACCGTCACAGAAACGACGATGCCAAAAACCATCTGCACCGAGGAAATCCAAGTTCTATTTAATGGAATGAAGACGGTGCCTATATTAATCAATAATCAAACCCATTATTTCCATTTTGACAACCACCATGTGGCAACCTCGTTTGCTCATTTTCAAATTTTTGAATGAGCAGACGAATTCCCTATGGTGGTCAGCCTGACAGCTACAGTAGGCTGTTGGGACGGACGCCATTTTGGTGTCAGCAGGCCTCTCACCATGAAGTCTATGGGTGAGAGGTCAGATGTGACCTCTGTCCCCTCCAGGTGGAGTTGCCTGGAGGTTTCCTGTGGCCTGGTCAGCCACAGGATCTGGGCAATTGGTTGTAGGCAGCTGAGGAGACTAGACCTGTGGATGCAGGTCAGGTAGACCTCCACTGTCTTTCGTTTTGTGCCTTGGCCATTTGGCCCTTGTTTTATATAAAGTGCTTTTGGGCTGGTCAAACGGACCAGCCGTCTGTAAATACTCATCATTTTTCACTTCATAAGTGTGAATTAAACACTTTTATTCGTCTACACTTGTGTCGTGTCATTTCTTGGGGGTTTACCTTGGGAGGGTGGGTTGCCGGTTTGGGGTCAACGCCATGTCTATCCCCATCCTTTTTCGGCCGGTAAATCATGTCGGCTCGCGGTGAAACTCCGGTTTTACCGCGAGCCGACATGATTTACCGGCCGAAGCGGCGTTTTACCGTCGTGTTTCACCGACGAGGGAGTTCCGCGCCGACACCGCCCAAGGTGTTAACCGTGAGAGGCGGCTACGGATGCGGTCCCATCCCCTTTGTCGGAGCTTGGTTACCAGTAAGTGGAAAAGTTTTGTTTCTACTTGCCACGCATTGTAACGGTCCAGGCGGGACGTTACAATTGGTGGAGGTGCCAGGTAACTGTACCCCATCTCTTACACGGTTGTTTACCGTGGATGAAAATACGCCACTTTGTGCGGACTTTGGTCCGCGGAACAGCGGCGGAAACCACTGTTTACTGAACTTTACCGTTGGTTGACCGTGAGGCGGACTTCGGTCCGTTGTACCGTGGTGAACGGTAAATTTACTGTCCATTTACCATGGGGCACGGACTACGGTCCGTGGTACCGTGGTTTGTGGTGCTGTATGGTGTTTTTACAGCAAGTACACCGTGGGGTGCGGACTTTTGTTCGTAGAACCACGGTAGAAAGTGGTAAAAGGTCGGTTACCGTGAAGTACACTGTGGAAAACGAACTTTTGTCCGTTGGACCGCAGTTGAAACCGGTAGAGTCAAACTCTGACTGTCCATTACCGTGGGACACAGACTTCTGTCCGTGAGACTGCAGTTTTGCACGGTTCCATCTATTCGTTACGGAATTCTACGGACTTTTGTCCGTGAATTTACCATTTTCGACGGTGGAGATCTGCTATCTGGTGGTTTTGTCCGGATTTTACCATTTATTTGCGGTGAAAAATAGAGCCAACCCCGAAAGTACCGACGGAAGGTCGGGAAATTGGAACAGGTGCGAATTTAGAGTTATGCAGCCGCATAGTCGACCATCCCCTTGGGGCGGAATTTGGAGTTCCCCTGGAGACAGGAGAACGAGGAGGCAGCTTAGACGGAAATTTCCGGGATGAGTGGGTCACGGTGCGGAAATGCCGCAGTGACATTCTTCCTGGGGAATACCCGTTGGAAGACAGTGGTTCCGATGGTGATCTCATCGGGAATGGCGATCGGCCACGGCCGGTTGTCCAGGTTTCCACATGAGACTGCATGGGAGGGACGGGCGTTCTTGGTCACGCTTTCCGAGTAGCAACTCGTGGAGATCACCTACGGGATAGATGTCCTTCGGTTGGAAGGACTGCTGTCCCGGTCGGTGATTGAACCGAGGGTGGATCCTCGGTTTGCACTGTCGCCCGTGCATGAAGGCGCACGGAGGGAGGTGCCACCAGTGCAAGCCAGGCTGGTACCTCTGCAGGAAGCACCCGGGCCATCTCCTAGGGGGATTGGCTGGGGAGTTCCTCCCGCACCCAGACAGCAACCGAGGGTTCACATGGCGGTACCCTCGGAGGCTGAGTCCGAGTCTGATGTTTCGGAGGACCGGAGCAGGCAACCTCGCAAGGTTAGTGCTGCTGCTTGGACGCCCGCTCCAGTGGTTCCGGCGGAGGTTCAGGCATTCGGGTTTTTTAACCCGGTGCACTCATTTGCTCGTTACGATGGCAGAGAGGACTTGCCGCCTTTTCTCCGTAAGTCCGAAGCGAAGGCTTGAGCTCAACGCTGGACGGATGAGTCCTGATGCAGTTTTTTTACGTTTCTGCTGGACAGTCCAGCGGAAGAATATTACACCACCTTGGTGGAAACTCTTCCAGACATGACCTGGACTGAGCTGAAGGATGCTATGCGTAACCGCTTCAGCACGAGTAAACAGGCTCGCCTCTGTTTCGGCGAATTCGAAACGATGAAACGGGACTTCAGAGTCTGTGCAGGCATTTTATTGGCGGTTAATGGAACTGTCCGACCGAGTGTCTCCGGGCGAAGATGAGAGCTGTCGGCTCAGTCGCTTCAAACAGAAATTCCTGATGGCCATCACTGATCAATTGATCGGTTGCAAGGCCGGTACGGTGGAAGCATATGCCAGAAAGGCACGGCTGGTGGAAGCCGATTTGCTTCTGATGGGTAGATTACCTGCCTGTACAAGAGGGGTTCCTCAGGACAGGGCTAGCACTCAGTCCTCTGGAATCACGGCTAGCTCTGAGAGCTCTGCCAGGGCTTCATCTTCAAGCCAAATGGGTGCGAAGGCTGCTGCACCATCCAAGTCGGACAAAGCAGGGGCCAAAACCGGAGGCAAGAAGAAGAAGGCAGTCTCCGGTGGAGGTCAGCCGGGGGCAACGCCTCAAAGTGCGGACCGTACGGGAGATTCACTCTAGCGACTAGGTCCTTGTTGTAACGACCCGACTTGGGTCCGAAACAACACCCTGGCAAATCTTCCCCGACTTACCGTATCCAGGCTCCGTTAGGGGCCGGGATCGAAGCGCGGACTGCCCTCTTGACCACGTGTTCAGGTGGCGCCGGCCAACCGGAGCCTGCCTTGCTAAATATCGACGGTCGGCTGACCGCCGAGCCACGACGAGAACCTACGGTGACCGCCCGATGGGTCCACCGTAGAAACCGGCACGTGAAGAACCGGCCGACAAGACGGAAACAAGCCGGAACAGGACGGTGGTGGTACGGTGACTCCCAACCATAAACCCCCACCCTCCTCGCGGAACTTCCCCAAAGAATGACACGGCACAGTGTGGTGAGTGAAAATAATAAGTGTAATTTATTCAAAGAATAAATTGATAAAAACACTGACTGTTGTTAAGGCGATATCTGCTGGATGAAATTATCCAGCAGAGAGCCAACCAAAGAGGGTATTAATTCAGAGATAAATGAATACACACTTACTCAATAAATATAAACAATACTGCAATCTCCTGGCTAATCCAGCCAGGAGAGAAAGTGGCTAAAAGCACACAGAAAGAAGAAAGAAAGAAGCACAAAAGATGAGAGATGATGAATCATGATGGTGGCCATCTTGGCCACAAACAACAAAGCAGCAACACATCCACTCACTTCAAGGGTCAACTACACACTGTCCAGAATATAATGGCCGCCACCATTATATACCCCCAGGCTGCTCCACCTGGGGGAGGACAGTGACCCCATGCTGGCCATTTTGTCGTCTGCCTGGCAGCTAATTAGCCAGCCTAGCAGACGACACAGGAGATTTAGTTCTGCTCCAGCAAAAGAGCAAAACTGGGTCATCACATTGTTACGGGCGCATTTGGGCAGTCCTTTTTCACCTGAAAAAGGACTGCCCAAATGCTCCGGCAAAAGGGCAGGTTGCCAGGGTGATGCCTCGTGAAAGCCAGAAGCTCCAGCCAACGTCTGGCTTAGTGCCAGTGTGGCTGGAGGGTCATAAGTACCTGGCCACCATTCATGAGGGCCAGTTCTACTACCGACTCGTGGATGACAAAGAAAAATCTTTGTTAAACCGCCGCCAGTCTCCAACGAATTGAGTGGTGAGCAACCGGTTATGCTTCAAAACTCAGGTGCCTGTAATGGTCAGAGTTCTGAACGAGGGACGTACCTCCGGGAGGTCTCCAAGTATGTGGATGTCCTGTGGAAGGCACGGGTGCCTCTGGCGAGGTCTGCAGACCCGGAACTTACCCAGTGGGTATTTCCAACGCCATGCTCCACATTGGAGGCCGTGTGCAGTCAGCTGGATCGCTTGTTTGCCCCCTCACCCTACATGCCTAGTGGTGAGGTGCTGGATCATGCTGTCATCGAGCAGGCGAAAGGAGTTGGTGCACCCATACCTCTTGCTGTGCCTGGGAAGTCTCTGGTTTCTAAGACAGGGTCCCAGTCTTCTGCATGTCTGGGATTACCATCCGGTGTGAACGGTAAGGTGGACGGGTTGCAGAAGTTTGATGGTGGGAACCCACGGGTTCCCATTCCTGAGCTTCAGAGCCGAGCCTATGACGTGGGTTCACCAAGAGTGTGGGTGTTGATAGGCAATCGTCTCTTGGAGATGATCGTAGACACCGGGGCCGACGTGTCTGTCTTAAGCATTGAGGTGGCACGAGTGATGGAGTTGCCTATCGAGGAACTGGCGGTTCCTGCATTCCTTTTTGGAATGGGTAGGCACTCCATCAAGGTCGTAGGGGTCGCAAACATGGAATTGACCATTCACAAGCAAACCATCAAGTTGGAGCCATGGGCATTGGGTGTTGGGCTATGGGCGTTGATCACGCCTCACGCTTTGGCTTGATGGTAGATATCGTGCACCGGAAGGTCTACTTCTGGGAGGACGTCTGGACTGCACATCCAGACGCCCTCCAAGCTGCATTCACCGATCGAGCGCTTGGGAACCTGGGGAGGTGGAAGCAATTCCACCACCGAAACCAGAGGCTTTGCCTCAGGAACGGCAACTCCCGGTGGTTCCGCCTGCACTCGAGAGGGTTGACGGGTGGGTGAACATTGTTTCACCTCAGCTGCCTGAGACCAGAACCTCTATCGGGCGTGGAGAAGTGTGTTCTCTGCGTCTGAGGGAGAATGTCTGGCTGCCAGCCCACGTACGACATGTTGTATCAGTGACATTGGTAAAGCATGCCGGCCCTGGCCAGCTGCATCTCGAGGAGCCACACCGGAAAGCCTTGGTGTGTTGGCGGTGGCGGGTATCGCCGCAGCCAACCGGCTTATCATGAACGATATCTGCTCTAGAACGTGGGAAACACCCATTGCCCTGGAAATGGGAGAGAGTGTAGCCACGGCTCAAGCTATGGAGGCTGCCCTTGGGGTAGGACTGAAAGAGCTGTCTAAGTTGAGAGGGCGACAGTTCGACCAGGGGAGGCCTCGTCAAAGTTGAGAGGGGCATCCGGAAACGGACACCAGGTCCTCAATGTGACGATGGCTTCTACTCTCGAAGAGTGTCTTAAGATTGGCCCCAATCTGAAGCCTGAAGAGGCGAGACAACTTCGGGAGTTCCTGCTGGAACGCCGGGATCATTTCGCGTTCGACTTTACAAAGTTGGGGGAACCTCTCTGGTCGAACATACGATCGATACCAGGGGGCAACCTCCAGTGCGAGAAGGATTGCGTCGGACCGCTCCAGCGGCCAGGGCAATCGAGAGAGAAGAGGAGGCGAAGATGTTGGATGTAAAGGTTATCCATGGTGGCTTCCGTTTTTGTGTGGAATACCTGACGACATTATCGTCTTTGGGAACACTTTCGAGCAGTTTCTCGAGACTTTCCACTGTCCTTGGTCTGTTACGAGGGGCAGAGCTAAAACTCCAGCCGAAGAAGTGTTTCTTTGGCTTTGACAAGGTTCATTATCTCGGTCACGTAGTGAGTGCTGAGGGAGTTGCTACGGACCCAGGTCTCGTACGGGCAGTCCAGGAGTTTGATGTCCCGACGATGGTGACAGGCATCCGCAGTTTTCTCGAACTTGCCCGTTACTATCGGAGGTTCATCAAGGACTTCGCCAAGGTGGCAAGGCCTTTGCATGATCTGACGAAGAAGGATGCGTCCTTCGAGTGGTCAGATCAGTGCAAACTAGCGTTTGCTCGGTTAAAGGCGTTTTAACCGAAGTGCCGGTACTCACAATGTACTATCCTTGTGGTGAGATAATGATACATACCGATGCTAGTGGGTACGGCTTGGGAGTCATAGTCTACCAGAAGTTGCCGGAGGACAGTGTCCCCCGGGTTCTGGCCTGCGCAAGCCGGCTCATGAAAGAAGCGGAAACACGGTATTCAGTCACCGAGCAGGAGTGCTTGGCGGTCATGTTTGCCGTGGGTAAATTCCGTCCTTACCTCTTTAACCGGGAGTTTGTGATCGTAACTGATCACCACGCTCTTTTCTATCTGCAGACAGCCAAGAACCTACAAGGCAGGTTGGGGCGTTGGCAGATGCAACTACAAGAGTACCGGTTTAAGGTTCAGTACAGGAAGGGAACACTGCATGTGGATGTCGATGCTTTGAGTCGGTATCCTGTTTGTGATGTGGTGGACCTTTCCTTGCCTGAATACGTTGAAGCTAACGTAGGTGAGGTGATTTACCATATCCGTTCCGAGGTGGATTGGGTCAAGGAGCAAGAAGCCGATGGCTGGTGCTCCAAGGTGAAGAGCAAAATCTTCCGTGACCCCAACTCAAACCTCAGGTTCAAGTTTGTGGTGGTAGACGACTTGTTGTTTGCCATCAGGTCCATCCAGGATCTGTTGAGAACTGTGCTGGTAGTTCCAAAGTCGTGCAGGGCTTTCTGTTTAAGGAAGCCTTTAAGTCGTGTTTGGTATGTCAAAGAGCGCAACAGTTCGCTCGAAGTCAGGGATTTCTCCAACCGATTGTGCCGGAGTACCAAGTTGTTACCTGGGGAATGGGCTTCATTGGGCCGTTTCCTGCCTCTGTGGGTGGAGTCACCTATGTGCTTATCATGGTTGACTATTTCACCCGGTACGGTGTGGCAAGGGCGGTACGAAGGGCCACGGCCGCCTGTGTTGTGAAATTCCTGAAAGACGAGATCCTTTCGGTGTATGGTACGCCGAAAGCTCTTGTCTCGGATCGTGGGTCCCAGTTCTCCAGCAAAGTCCTGATGAAGTTCTGGGAGCGCTACAACATAGTGCATCACTTCACGATGGCGTACCATCCGCAAGCTAACGGGCTTACAGAGCGTATGAATAAGTTTGAATGAATTTTTTGAATGAGCAGACGAATTCCTATGGTGGTCTGCCTGACAGCTACAGTAGGCTGTTGGGACAGATGCCATTTTGGTGCCAGCAGGCCTCTCACCATAAAGTCTATGGGTGAGAGGTCAGATGTGACCTCTGTCCCCTCCAGGTGGAGTTTGCTGGAGGTTTCCTGTAGCCTGGTCAGCCACAGGATATGGGCAGTTTGTTGTAGGCAGCTGAGGAGACTAGACCTGTGGGTGGAGGTCAGGCAGACCTCCACTGTCCAGCGTTTGGGTCTTCCGTTTTGTGCCTTGGCCATTTGGCCCTTGTTTTATATAGTGCTTTTGGGCTGGTCAAACGGTCGTGTTTCACCATCGAGGGAGCTCTGTGCCGACACCGCCCAAGGTGTTAACCGCGAGAGGCAGCTACGGGTGCGGTCCCGTCCCCGTTGTCAAAGCTTGGTCACTGGTAAGTAGAAAAGTTTTGTGTTTCTACTTTCTACGCATTGTAACGGTCCAGGCGGGACGTTACAACCAGAAGGCTTTAAACTACTAAGGACGCCACTCGCACCTAAAGTAGTGACACCCGGAAAAGAAGATGTCGAAGAGAGCCCGAAAGAAGAGGAATCATCAAAACCTGAAAAGGTTCGACAGGACCAGATATCGAGAGAATCTATTGGGATGGCTGCGGTTAACAATGCAGAGATGTCTCCAGATCTGGGTAGCCCGTGCCGAAATGCCGACAAAGAAGAGGAATCGACTACTCCTAAGCATAACTGTGCTGTGGTACAGTTGAAGGACTGTCCCTGACATGAAGCAGACTTTGGAGATGGGATCCAAACCTGTACTTTCTATGAAGAAGGGAACCAGCGGAAATCACTGCAAAGTGGGGGCCTCTACATCGTTTGCAAAAATGAACGATGCCAAGATGTCCAACAAAGAAGAACAAGTAGTAGTCTCGAAACAGGCTATTCTTCTTAAGAACAAATCAAAACAAGCTGTGGCTAAAATGGGAATAATGACAAGTGTTAAGACTACAGCAGAACAGTGTGTAGTGAAAACGAAAGTAGCTACTCCTGTTATTAAGCAGGGACAGTGTGTGGAGAAAACAAAAGAAGTACCCACACCTGTTCAGAAAACTAAAACAGAACATGGAATAGTGAAAGAGGGAGTAGCTACACCTGTTAAGGGTTCAATCGAAGAGTCTAGTCTTCTTGATCGGTTGCAAAACCCGCATTGTTCGAGAACAGTACAATGATGTTTGGACAAAGTTGACTGAGACAGTCACGCCTCGTGAACTTCAGGTCCAAGACCAACTTAAGCAGATTGCACCCAAAGTTTATGTGAACTTTGGAGGTCGTGAGTTAGTATGAGTACCATGATGGATCCTCTACCTTTCCCACCAAATTTGACTGGCACCAGAGGTAATCCATTAAATATCATGGGAAAAGTTATCGTACCGATTCAAGTTGCCGAGAAACTTGTCAGAGGAAAGCTTATTGTCATCAAAGGATGGTGTTAGGCTTTGCTGGGGAACGACCTTGGTAAAGATCTCAACCTTCGTCTGAACATGAACAAAAAGAAAATTTATTTTGTAGAGGAACTGTTGCCAGACACTCTTCAAAAGAAACAAAGAACAACCAGGAAGAGATTCTTCAAGAGAAACTCCTGAATAAGGGGCCAGCCAAACTTTGCCTGGTCCAGAATCTCGGGCTGGATAACAAGAAAGTTGCAATTGTCGAGGCCAATGCTCCTGAAGACCTACAAGAAGGTAGTCTACAGTTAATCAACTCGTGCAAATGCACGTTCCAGTAGAGAGGTATCAAAGTTTCTCCTGGGATCGTTGAAGGAAGAGGAAAATCTACCCTTCAAGTCCAAATCTTCAACTCGTCTGGAGAGGTTATTCACCTCGGAGCCAGAGAGACGATCGCAGAGATCGAGGACATAACCACCGCTCTCGATGTGCCTGTGGGCTCCTTGATCTACAAAATCGAAGCTCAGAGTGACAAAATCACCGCTAAAAACTTTTTCGAATTTCAGGACACTCTTAATGTCAATCCGAATCATCCTAGAGAGGAACAAATGGCGACTTGAAAGCTTCTCGGAGAATTTAGAGATATTTTTGCCTTCAAGACCTCTGACTTGAAAGAGACAAATCTAACAAAACATGTTATTGACACGGGTGAAAAATCGCTGGTTCGAGAACCGCTCCGGCGTACTTCACCTGCTCAGAGGGAGATCATGAAATCGACACTACGTGATATTTTGGATGCCCGCATTGTAAGCCCATCCAAAAGTCCGTACGGAAGTCCGGTGGTGATTGTCAAGAAAAAGAATGGGCAACTTCGATTTTGCATAGATTATCGTAAGCTTAATGCTCAGACCAAACCCGGCCAATATCCGCTACCACGGATCGATGATGCCTAGATTTGATATCAGATTATTGGCAATTTCCGGTGGAATAAAGCGATAGGGAGAAAACGGCTTTCGTATGCACAAATGGCCTCTACGAATTCAACAGAATGCCGTTTGGGTTGATGAATGCACCTGCAACAATGCAGCACACTCTTGATTTGTTACTGGCTGGTCTACTTAGAAGACATTGTTATCTTCGCGAAGAAACGTGACAGACATCAGAAGCTTCATTGGGATGACCGGCTATCACAACCGTTTCATGGAAAACTACTCCAAGATCGCCAGCCTGATGCAAGCCCTCATCAACAAGGACCTGGACTTCCAATGGACTGATGACTGCGAGGTCGCTTTTAACAGTCTGAAGAAGGCTCTTTGCTCTGCTCCAATTCTAACTTTGTATGATCCGGAGGCAGAAATTGCCTTGCATACAGATGCTTGTGACTACCAAATTGGCGTCATCATCTATCAATATGCAAAAAATGAGAGGAAACCTAGAGTTCTAGGATACTACAGCCAAAAACTCCAGGGGCAGAATAAAACTATGGAACGACTGAAAAAGAGTGTCTTGCCATTGTCTATGGCATCAAAAAGGCACGCACATATGATTTCAACAGAAAATTTGAAGTATTTACCGATCACAAGGCCCTGTGCTATTTAAAAACAGCTCAGAACCTCGATGGCCGATTGGGTAAATGGCAGATGAAACTACAGCCGTATGATTACGAAGCAGTTCATAAGAAAGGTAAAATGCATGTAGATGCCGACTGTATCTCACGTTAAGAGCAACGTTCCTGCCAGTTGAAAGCAGAAGAATGGAGAGATGGAAGCTCTCAAGGACCTTCACATCTTTACTGTCTACAACAATTTCCAGTGGGAACGGGAGCAATCCCTTCATGAAGGACTTCTACTCATCAAAGAAACACTCCAGCAAGATCGACTGCAACCCTATCACAAGAAATTTGCGATAGTGGATGGCATTTTATACCAAATCAAGTATGAAGAGACCGTGCCAGTACTAAAGTGTACTGTGCCCGACTACTCAGAATTGGAATTCTCAAAATGCTCCACGATGTGCCTGAGGCCGGACATTTCGGATTCACCAAAACAATGAAGAGAATCGAGAAGCGATTCTATAGGAAAACGATGAAAGCAGATGTCGCCGACTATGTCAGGTCATGCCACATCTATCAACAAACGAAACTGTCGCACCAAAAAGTACCTGGAATGCTTCAACCAATCATTGTGGGAAATCTGACAGTCTTGGGGAATGGACTATGTTGGTCCTTTTTCGAAGTCAATTGGAGGAGTCAAGTATATTCTGATAGCAGTGGACTATGCTACAAAGTATTGTATCACCAAAGCAGTAGCAAGAGCAACTGCTCAGGCAGCAATTGCCTTCATCAAGGATAAGATTGTTAACGAATTTCGAGTTCCTCAGAAGATCATCACTGATCAAGGACCCCAATTTTTGAGTAATGAAACTCAAGCATTCTTCAAGTCTTATGCAATCCAGCATGCCGCGACTACAGCCTATCATCCTCAAGCTGATGGGTTGGCAGAAAACAAATCGAACGTAATGGAGGTGGTGAAACGTCACTTGGATGTCCTTCAGCAACAGGCTGATTGGAAAAAAAAGTTACGTGACACAGTTATGGCCTACAATCTTGTAGAACGTAACTACAAAATTCTCACGATATCGATTGATGTTCGGGTGCGAGCCCAGGACCAAGTTGGACAACATGATACCACGTGCTCCTATCGTGCCACCGCCCATAACAAACGAAGCAGAACAGTCCGATCCAGTGTTGGATGCTGCTAAAATGCATATAGAAGCTGCCCAAGAGATGCAAAAGAGAAATTATGATCAAAAGCATCGTATGATTCCGGATTACAAGTCGGGTCAGAAAGTGTTAATCAGAGATCGTGTGCCAAAGCCAGGAATGGCTCAGAATCAGAAGTTGATCTGGCCATATGAAGAACACTGTCTTGTCACGAAGAAACTAACCAACTTAGTGTACAAGATCGAGTACGTTACTCGATCTGGTCTGACTATGAGAGACACCGTCAATGTTCAGAAAATGAGACCCTACTTTGAGGCCAATGACATGAGGGCTCATCAAACGAACCTACCTGATGACATCGAAGAAGCTGCCAGCACCAAGGAAGAGTCCAACATTGATAAAAATGGTATCGAAGCAGACGACGACTTACCTGTTGAGAATACTCCAGAAGTCCAGCGTGAAGAAGTTCTCCCTGATGTCAGCCAAGAACCTTATCAAGATACTTCTGAAAAAGAAAAAATTCCAGAGATACCACTGGAACAACTTAAGAGAAAACACAGGAG
The DNA here is from genome assembly GCA_036925085.1 of Brachycybe producta. NCBI lineage: Eukaryota > Metazoa > Arthropoda > Diplopoda > Playtdesmida > Andrognathidae > Brachycybe > Brachycybe producta. The sequence goes on along the minus strand of JAUPFP010000001.1, from coordinate 15,078,105 downwards.
ACCGAAGAACACTCATCATAAAGAACCAGTTCAATTGGATTCCCGTGTGCAAACACGTGGTGGAGAAAAGAAAAATTATGCAAGTGCAAATTTACCACCGAGATGGGCAAAATTAGGCCCAGAAAATCAAAAAGAGACACCAGACGATGCGGAAATTCGAATTGCCGCTTACGCAGTGCCGCCTGGTGGGAGACATTGTGAGAAGAAAAAAAGACAACCCGGATGTCAATGGCTCCACCTCTTTTGAAACAGAACTAAAATTTGCCAACCCCATAGAACCATGTGGGGAAGCATCCGCCATTTTGGACGCCACTTTCGAATTTACGATGCCAAAAGAAAGTTTCACGATTTTTCAAATTGACAAGTTCTAAAAAGTTTAATTTCAAGAAGATGCCACGCTCATTTGTAGGAAAATCAGCAAATAGTGAGGATTCGTTCCACTTCACAGCCCTATTTGGAGAGGGCCATCGCGACTGAAAAGCCTTCAGGCAACAATGCTTCAACGTCCACCAAAGACAGGAATGACTCGGAGCCTCGAATCAGAAGATGACTTAGTAGAGAGGTTTGTTCCGTTAATGAGATCTCCGCCTATTCAATTAGGCAATCCAGAGCTGGACATCTATATAGGGCAGCCCGGGACCTGACACTGCAGTGCCCGCACCTTCAGAAGAGATTGACACGCCGCCCGGCAGTGATGCTGAAGGAGGAGTACCAGCTGAATTGTACTCCTCGAATCGCCGAGGCCGCACCAATGAAAAAGTGGATAGCCCGCCAGAACGAAGAGTGTATAAAAAGGGGACAACAACCTATCAAGGTCCCTGAAGTCGGTGCTGCCTTGCCAAAACCAAAGAAGCCAGCCCATGACGTCTCTCCAGCCAACAGCTGGGCTACCGTCGACGAGCCAACTGTCAGATAATATCGTCCAGAACTGAAGAAGCAGCTGGGGCCACCGGGACCGATTTCGGTTGCATCACCACCCAGAAAAGTATCATCTTCCCTTTACCGCCCGTTATTCTTTTTAGGCCCCGATTGACAGTAACTGTCGTTAGGGAAGGAAATAAAAAAGAGAAGGCCATTTTGACAGCCATTCACCACCGAATGTCGTAGGGACGACAAATTTCATCCAGAAGCAAGACGACCGAAAGGTCAGAGATCTGCTACACGCCGCAGAGCTCAACGTGATGAGCTGTTTCGTGGATGCCGAGGTCATCCTGGACATCCCGTAGAAGCGTCTTCAAAGGGAGCGATCCCTAAAACCGCCAACAAACCTAATTCACCATCTCCATCGAAGAGGATGCCGGAAGAAGAACAGGAGCACCAGATGCGGTTCCTGAATAATGGTCTGGTTTCTTTTTCCAGATGCTGGGGACGACATACTTTCCGATACCTCAGAATTTTTGGAAGCCGGAGAGAAATCTCCAGTGAGCGACCCCGGCCCTGACGAGATGTCATCTGGACCGCTGTTGTTCTGAAAACGCCTGATTACCCTGTTGTCGTCGCACTCCATAATAGTGACGACCCCAGCATAAATCAACTCATTCCCCCTGGACCAAGAGACCAGGACCCTGGAACTAATTGCAGAGCCTAACAATATGTGAAGTGTTTAGCACCTTTGAACCAACCAAAAAATAATGTTTATTATCAGACAATGTTATGAGAGTGTTTACTGACCTGCCAAAGTCGATTTCCTAGCGTTAGCTTAGTATTCGTGCATAAAAATGCACCAATTCGCTTTAGTAATCTAAGGAATGAATTGTTACGAAACCAAAATACTACCACTATCGAATGACCAGCGTCCCCCAGACTTAAAACCTACAGAAAACGTTTGGGACATCATCATACATTGATGATTAAGCAGATTTCTATGATTATACTACAATAGTAAAGTTGAAAAGTCCCATTTTAGCTGTATTGGGGTAGAATTTCGACAAATTTGCTTATAAATATTGTTTAAAGTCTGTAGAAAAGAATATTTTAAGTTTTAAAACATCAGAACAGTCGTATACCTTAGTAATTTTAATGATCCAGCATGTTACTTTGTCACAATAATTAATAAAAGTGAAAAGTTCATTAGTGCGTCTATAATTATGAAACGGTCATTTTCAGTGTTTCATTTTTTTTAATTTTTACCTTTTTAACAAAAAAATTTCTCCTAGCAGAAAGTTTAGAATATAAGATGATCTCTTTATGTTGAAAATTTCAGGTGAATCCATCAACTATAACTCGAGTTATAACCAATTTCTGGGATGCGTCTATATATATGAAACGCACTGTATATATGTGGTAGTGAACGGTGCAGCACAGTGAGCGGTGCAGTCTCTCCAATTTTCCAAACAATGGCGGTATCCGCCTCTGATCCTCCATGCGTGAAACAAATGGAAGGGGAGATACTTTTCTCTTTGAAAAGGAATGTCAAAATAAAATGAAAAGGGGGAAACATTCTTTTTTACAATCTTTTACAAGCTAATAATATGATGCTAATAATATGTGAGCTAATAATAATGAGTATAAATGTAAAAACATTATATATAGACCTATTACCAACTTACCTAAAATGGATGAGACTGAGAGGACAATACAACCATTGTTAATCATGATGACAACTAGAATAGATGAAAACCATAAAAATAAGTTGTTTAAACATAATTTTTAATATCTGAAAAGTTACGTGATTTACAAAATGCGAGCTTATGCGAGTTATAAGTGACAAATGTAACGTTCTCAGTAAATTGAGTTTAATTTTAGATACAGGCAGTTTTACACATATTCATTTGGCTTTTTTTTTTCCTTACGGCGCCACTATAATGACGAATGCTACGCTTCATAGATGTTTTTTGGAAAATTTCTCAATCAAGCTTTTTTTTATATAAACTACATTTAAAAAAAAAATTATTTGCTAAAATAGAATAATAAAATATTATTTTAAAAGTTTTTATGTGGCGATATCTTAAAAAAATGAATGTTTATGGATTTTCCTTTAAAAACTACTTTCGCCAATTATTCTAGTTTCTGAAATACTTTGAATTTTTTCGTAATGTTTCTGCAGAAAAAGGTTTGCTCGAAAAATAGAAATTTTCTCAAAACCGTGATTGAGGGACGAGACCTCCTAAGTATATAGAACATAATAATTAATAACCAAGCAGGCGAGAAATCTGGGAGCACGAGAACAAAATAAATAATTTATGAAAGAGACTTCCATAAATATTTATGTTATAGTTCCATGTTTTGGCAGGAATGATGAGCTTTTTTCATTTTTTTCTCTTCCCAGCTAAATTTTTATCATCTCTTTCACAAAATGTGGTACTAATTATCTCCAATTTTTTTAAATCTCACTTATCCTTTTTGACGTTTAAGCCCCGCAATATCTTTTTTTTAAATAATCATTCTGAATTTATATCAATTTCTTGTTATATTGATACTTACCAGAAGAAAAATTTTCTTGTCCGAAAGATATTTCTTATAATGATAGCGACTTTTCAGCAACTGATATATTGCATAAAATAAAATGATTTGAAAGCATTTTTAGGTTTCTTTAGCTACACTTATTTATTATTTATGAGATATTCTTTAACTTGTAATATGATATTCATTGTTTAAAATACATGTACGTACATCATAAAGGCCTATCACATATTTGAGCTATTGTTTCATTTTAAATAAATACTATGCATGAAATGTAGTCATGTTTATTGTATAATTTGTGCACAATAGCACCTTCAGATGATACATTTTATATACGTAGTAGTATTTCATATTTCATTTGTATGACATCTGGGATTCATTTCATAAGAGTTATAAGTCACAATTTCACAGTTACAGGTACCTGTAACAAGTCTTGCAAGTACAGGTGTTTCATCATATTGTGAAACACACTTGTGAAAAAAAAGTTACAACTATTAATAAATAGGTAAAAGTTTATATAATGATATTGAGACGTTTGGGCCACTGCCTTATTTCTGTTTTAGCCCTATCGTTTTTTTGGGGGGTTTAAGTTAGCGTCACCCTGTATTTTCTTTGGCTTCTGGGCCACTCGGTACTTTTGGTACCCAGTGACCAGGGCCGTCATTTCAGTTTTTTCCAGGGGGGGGGCAAAACTTGACCGACTTGCTAATTTTTGTATATATGCAGGCCAGTTGTGCAAGACGTGTGCATATTGCCATTTAATATAAATTAGGTTTTGATGGATTTATTTATATTTGCAAGAAATTTGAAAAAAATATGCACAAACTCTAGTTATAACATGTGTATATACTGATTGTAATAACACAATTGTTTTTCGGGGAGGGGGGCAAATGCCCCCCTTGCACCCCCAAATGACCTCCCTGCCAGTGACCCAGATTCTATATTTGATCTTGACCTTTTCGTTTCACCCTCGTTTTTACTTCCACATGAGTGGCAGGGCCGTCATTTCAGTTTTTTCCAGGGGGACGGGGGGGGGGGGACAAAACTTGACCGACTTGCTAATTTTTGTATATATGCAGGCTAGTGCTGCAAGACGTGTGCATATTGCCACTTAATATAAATTAGGTTTTGATAGATTTATTTATATTTTGTAACACCCAGTAACTCCCGTTCCCGCCAAAACTATAGCCTGGGGGTAAACAACTTCCGCTTGTCCCTCCCTCCTCTCTGACTCACACTTCTGACGCACATCGAAATGGCGGAGTGATACACTTAGGACCATGGTCACTTGGACCTGGTTACACCTCGCAGGTGTACACAGGTCCAAGGTATAAAAGGACCGTGTTCCTCTTTGTTCATCGTCCTTGTCTTTGCTCTAATTTGTACTACGTAGATATTTATCCGTATCACATCATGGGCATGAGGACGCACCTTTAATATTCACTATTCATCCTTGTAAACTTGGCGTTTCCAGATAAGGATGAATAAAAGCGTTATAATGGAAAGCATCGTTGTCTTTATGTTTGGTAACTAATAATATAATTTCTCTACAGAGGCCGGAGACACCATAGGGCAAGGAAACATACGATCCTGAAGCAGCTACAACATCTTCTTCTGTGGTAACCACGACAGGAGAATATGTATATTCAGCGTCGACCAGATAGAGAAAGAAAGATGGCCACCATCCTTCTGCATCGATTTCACCCCATGCAGATGGATGATCGTAATCTAGTAACTCCAACCGACTCTTTCTATAGCTTGACTCTTTCTATAGCTTGAATCTTCTCAATGCGGGCACCGCGCGATGCAGAGAAGCAACGAGCTATGGAAATCATCATCATAAGTTGGGTAAAAATATAAGGTCGACGTCAAAAGCTCACAATTTGCAAGAAGTTTGAAAAAAATATGCACAAACTCTAGTTATAACATATGTATACATGCCCTACTAATTGTAATAACACAATAGTTTTTGGGAGGCAAATGCCCCCCTTTGTGCCCCCCAAATGACGTCTCTGATGAGTGGATTAATTAATTTTTAATTGTTTTGTTTTCGTTTGCTCTGTTATCCCCTATGTGTGATAACAGAGGATGAGTCAGAGATTTTGGCCAAATAGACCGATCCGTTGATTGCTCTGTTTTGGCCAAATAGTTAAATTATCCAATTAGAAGTTTGTGCCCTGAGAATCCGATTTCTGGATTCTCAGGGTATATAAAGGGTTATAGTCTGATGTTCGAGAGAGATTGTAAAAAGACCGAACCTATGCTCAATTTCGGCAAGGTTCATAGATTTATTTTTCCAAAAGTTACATTTTTATTTTATATGTGTTGTGTTCAAACAGTTCACTTTTATTTTTATATTTCTTACTGGAATAAAGTTTCCAATTTTCCATTTAAAGTAAACCAGTGGTGTTTTGTGTTATTCTTTTCGCGTTGGATTATTTCAAAACGCGCCTTTTCATCGTTATCTTGCAGCTCTTCACCCTTTTGGATACTTCAAGACTCCAATCAGGTGCAAACCTGCAACGCAAGCGTGTAAGTATATTTCACCCTATTTTCAGGGCAAATTTACGGACGAAAGTCTGAAAGATACAAAGACTAAAGATCCTCAAGACTATGAAGTCTTTAGCCAGACACTAGTGAGGACAAAAATAGACGTTATATTGGTCTAGTCCTCCCGGGACAGTAGGATTAGTGACCTAGCCACTCACTATTAATACGATTGAAAACTCGCTCGTATCCCTTTTAAAGCGCAGATTCTACTAGGGGAAAAAGGTCCATCACAATATCTTATATATAATGAACACTAATAAAACTACAATACTGATAGCCGAAAACAGTTACCCAAGTGCGGCACTGGTTGAAAATGAATATTTCCACCAGTGTAGACTTGTAACTTGTGAAATTGTTTAAGAGCCGGGATATAGCGTTTAATTCAATATTTCTCCGAATGTAGGCGCTGCGATAGTTCATTTAAAAAATGGTTTTTAAAAGTTTTTTCTCCAGGTTTAAAGTCCCATAATAATTATAATAGAAAAAGAATTTCACTTGCTAACCTTGTAAAAAAGAAACATCGTAGAGCCACTAGATTAATGTGCGTGCTAATTATTTTGTTATTGTTCTAAGTTGTATGTAAGGAGAGTTCTTCAAATGTTTGTGGGAAGGTTTTTTGATCCTATGGAATTTAACATGCAGTTAAAAAAACGTAAGATTTTAAATGTTATTTAAAAATGGAAGGACCTTTCAAAATTTAGAAAAACAAATCATCCTGAAGCCAATGTAAATACGTGCTAATTGTTTCATTGCTCTAAATTATTTTTAATGAGAGTTCTTCAACTTTAGTGGGACGGTTTTTGGTCCTATGGGACTTAACATAGAGTTTAAAAAACGTACAATTTTAAATGTTGTTAAAAAATAGAAGGACCGTTTTAAAATTTATAAAAAGAAAACATCGTGAAGCCAATACATGAAAGTACGTGCGAACTTTTTTGTTATTGTTCTACATCGTTTTTAACGAGAGTTCCTCAAATGTTTGTGGGTCAAAATAAGGGTCGTAGGTCTGCAGAAGAAGTGCCTGAGCATAAGGAAGAAAGCATGCTGAACGAATTGCCAGAATTACAGATAATTATATATAATATATATGGGATATGTTTTCTTATTATTCAGACTAATTAGTAAAACAGTTTAAGAGCCTAATTCAATGCAAATCGTTTTTTTTTTCTTTAAAAATGTTTTTCTTCAGGTTAGAAGTCACGTAATAACTAATAAAAAAATAATTGCACTTGATTAGCAAACAAAAAGGAATCATCATTAAGCCAATAGATTAAGAGCCTAGATACACGTCGTCCAGCTTGTTGTTTTGGGCAGACGACAACGAGACAAATGAGTGTTATTATACAATGTTACTAAAACTGCAAGAAATCGCCTCACAATCGCTCAATTAAAACACAGTAAAGCGCAAAATTCAATAAAAAGTATTGTTCTTTACGTGCTCAATTTACATAATTTTTGAAATGTCCTTCTATTTTTAAACAAGGTTCAAAATCGTTCGTTTTTTAACCACATGTTAAATCCCATTGGATCAAAAACCGTCCCACAAGCATTTGAAAAACTCATTAAAAACAATTTAGAACAATAACAAAATAATTAGCACATACTTTCATGTATTGGCGCCACACTACACCACCTAAAGAACTAACCATTGTATGCAAATTTGGAGGGGGGGTTAATAACGTTCATGTATGCATCATATGAAATAAAATTGTGCAATGTCCGCTATAAGGTAGCATGCTGCGACATGCAAAACTGGCTTGTAGAACTTCCTAAGTTCCATGCCAGAAGTCACGAGGAATTCTTTCTAAGTGGTGACTAAAGGAACCAGATGAAAAACGCACTCACGTGAGGTTCAGACACCACTCAGGTGTCTTCATTTACCAGCATACTTTGTTGTAAACAACAACAGTATTCAATTGTATGGTGAAGCGTGAGCGTTTAAGTTGTCTTCCATAAATGGCGGAGTTGTGGTGGTGCATGTATGGGCTGTTTCTCGGATGGAATGTTACACATGGTCGTCTGGGGCGGCATGGCGCTGCACGCTGTAGCTGGCGACTAGCTGAAAAGTCGCTTAGTTGAGCATCTATTATGGTGGTGGGACAAAATGAGTTCTGAAGGCACAGGTTGAGAGAAAGAGAAAGAGAGAGAGAGAGAGAGAGACAAAAAAAAAGACCGAGAAAAAATATAAAATATAAACACATCTCTTTTTGGCATGCATATAGTCTCGAGAGGGGGGTCCGAACCCCTGGAACCCTACGCCACTGATGTGACTTAAAACCTGGAGAAAACATTAAAAAACATTTTTTCAATCAAAAACGATCGCAGCACCTACATTCGGAGAAATTTTGAACTAAACGCTGTATCTAGGCTCTTAATGCATGTGGTAATTTAATTTGTTATTGCTCTAAATCGTTTTAATGAGTTCTTCAAACTTTTGTTGGGCAATTCATTGTTCCTATGGGATTTAACATGGATCCAGCTCTTGTTGGGGCAAATGGAGAACTAATAATACACCCAGAATTGAAAGCTTTTTTGTTGAATGAACAATACAGGAGTATTTTACAGCAGATGAAAATACTGCACCTAATGCTTTTGAGTCTAGAACAATGCATTTTTTGGGGGATATTGTAACACCCAGTAACTCTGTAACGACCCGACTTGGTCGCTACAATGACCTACGGTAAATTTCGCTAACTTACCGCCGTTGACCCTCCTTGGGACGGGTCGAAGCGCTGGCCAGCCCTCCTCTTGCACCCATCCGTGCCACGGGTAGCGCCGATCAGAGGATCCTCCACGCCGCAAGTCGACGGACGAATGGCCGCCGAACAAGACGAGGAATCCACGGTAAATCCCCGATGGATCTTACCGTGGATAATTCGCGCAAAGCACCGGCCGACATGATGGCAAACATGCCGGAAACAGGACAGTGGTGGGTGGCAACCCTTGCCGAAAACCCCCACCCTCCCCGTGGTAACTTCCCCAGTATATTTATAATGTATAAAAATAATAAATATAATTTATTCTACAAAGAATAAATAAAAACACTCACTATAAGTAAGATGTAATAGAGATGAATATCCTGGCTAATTCAGCCAGGAGAGGAGGTCATTGACCTCCCATCCAACACAAAGGAAAAGATGAATGGTGGCCATCTTGGCCACCTGTTGAAATGAAGAGAGCATTCTCCCAGAAGCACACATCATAAGGGTTCACTTTCCACTGTCCAGATATAATGGCTGCCGCCATATATATCACCCCCAGGCTGCTCCACCTGGGGGAGGACAGGGACCCTTGCTGGCCATTTTGTCGTCTGCCTGGCAACCAATACAAGTGCCTAGCAGACGACATGGGAATTTAGTTCTGCTCCAAAAGGAGCAGAACTGGGTCGTCACAATCCTCTCAACTTTCTTGATCCGCCCCGGGATCAGGTCAGCCGAGCCAGCAAGGATTGCGCCCATGACCTCCACTCAAGTTTCAGACTGATTTCTTCGGTGGTGGATTCATCGGAGACATTATCCACTCCGACATACACCGACGTATCCCCCACGAACACATCCGGGTGTTTCTCCACCCGAGACCGAGATCAAAATCAGTCCCCCTGAGTCTTAACGCCTCTTGCTGCCGAAAAGCTTCAACGGCAAGAGTGTCAAGCTGCGGACTCTGACGAAGAGTCCGACTTGTCAGAAGGTCTACGAGGGCGGCCGCGGGATCGGACACGCTACCTCGTAGAGGGTGGGTGACAAATTCCCCCACCACTCCTTCCAAGTCGCAGCCAAGGAGACGCTGGACATATGGGGCCGCGAGCTGGGCTACACGTACTAGCCCAGCTCCTGTCCCCACCACGTCTAGAACAGCAAAGCATCTCCTTAACGGGTTGACGACCAGCAACACCGGATAGTCTGTACTGCCAAATGCCAGCACATATCGCATGGCAAATGATGGCAGCGACGGCGTCCACGGAACTGGGAGTGGCTCCCCAGACAATAGTATCCGTGGTATTGGTACCCCTCCATTCCCGGCTGGTCTTGCCACAGACCAAGCCGGTTATTCAGAAAGACCTCTCCTTCTGAATACAGAGGCTCTGCACCAAAGCGTCGACCCTCGCCCACGGCTCAGGAGACTTGGCTCTTTCTTCCGGTCCTAGGGCCACAAAGACCCCATCATCGGGACCCGGAGAGAAGGGTGTCCTTCCTACGGAAGGCACGGGACCATGTTTGGCGGGAACGTCATTTTTCCCCGCCGGGCTGCCCCCACCGCTAGGTAACGGTGAGCTGACCCGGTGGAGAGTTCCCACCGACCGGACTGATAAGTTCGGTACCGCCACCACCTTCGGGGAGGATGAAGGTATACCGAGAACAACGTCTCGCATTGACCTATCATCCATCCGCGCGCTGTCTTACTCTGACGGGTATGGTGCGGTTGGCTCCCGGCCGACACGGGCACACCATGTCGGGACTCCTCCTCCTCCGTCCCGATACTTCCACCACCACCAGTCCCCTGGGACCCACGGGTGGAAGCTTTCGGACCTCTCTTCTTCTCATGATGGGCCTTCTTGCCCTTCTTTTTCTTCTTCTTTTTCTTCTCATGAGAAGAAGGTTGACCGGGCTGGGAGCTGGACACACCGAAGCTCACAGACTTACCGGGTCAGTCAGTCTTAGGAGGGTGGTTAACCCCCTTCGATTGACCGGACTTACTAGTCGTAGACTTTCCAGCCGAAGCTGTACTAGTCTTTGAACTAGCTCCCGTAGCCGAAGCGATGGTCGAGGATGCTCGTGTCGCCACGAAGCATCCCTTTCCGTCCCGGGGAAGATTTCTCTTCTCCGGGGCAAGGGTCGGCTGACCCTTGCCACCAACAGGTTTAACTGCCGTACTTTGGTGAGGTGCCTTGGCAGCTTGTATCACCCCCTTTGGGCGATATGCAGTTGGCCAGCAGCCGTGGTGGCACTCGCAATAGGAGTGGCACCAACTCCGACGGGAGGTTCCCCTGTACTGAGCGGGTCCCGGGCATCAGCTTCCCGCAGGGGCGAAAACTGAGAGGCCTGGAGCTCAAACTCTCGTCGGCGTGCAGCCTTCTTGTCCCGCAGGACAAGGGCAGCACATCTGGCCGCTTGTGCCTGGTGGTACCGCAAGCGGTCCTCCTGGCTCCACTTTCCTTTGGGAAAGCCGGCCGGACCTCCACGAGAGGTCTTAGCCTTCTTTCCAACCGGATTACTGGCCAAAAGTGGGGTGAAGGGGCGGGGACGTTTCTGTCCCTGACCACCACCACCACTGGCGTGAGTGCTCTTCCTCGGAGCGGGAGGAGAAGGCTGATTGGCCTTCTTTTCCACTCTTCGGTCCCTCTTGTGAGTTGCAGACTGCCAGCCTGAACAGCCAGCCTCCACTTCGGTTGGTCCCGAAACCGGAGGCTGACCAACAGGCCAGGCAGCACCAGCAGCTCCCTCAGGATGAGCTGGCGACACAGGGAGAAGACCCACTGCCGGCGTAAACTTCGCCAAGGCAGCCTTTGTCCTCTCCAACTGTGCCTCCCTCTCCGCCAGGGCTTTCATCCTGGCAGTGTACCGAGCAGCTCCGGACTTTTTCTTGGTTTTTGAACCGTCCTTACGGAACTGCTGGGTAGGGTACTTCCCAACGAAGTAGCGTTTCCCGTCGGACGCCAGGAAACCACCTGATGCCGTCAGGTACTTTGCAGCTTCATCCTGCCTTTCTAGGCAGACCGCTTCCGTCTCCCCAACAGGGTCGACCGGAATTGGACTGCCCTTCTGGGCTGGAGTACCCTCCTGGAATCCGGTCACAGACCGTTTACTCAGGGAGCCTGATCCTCTCCCTTCAGACTCCGAAGAGTCCTCTGAAGAGAGGATCCGTTGGCCTCTCCACCGCCTGGAGAAGGGCACCACATCATCTTCCATGGTGTCCATCTCCGCCTCCGTGTCAATGACCAGGGTTCCTCCCAAGGAGGCATCCCTGCTTCCCTCAGCCAGGCTAGCCAATTCTAGCCAGCTTTGGTCCGCCGGAGGATCACACTTCGCCAAGGAGGTAGCCGCCAAACCATTGGCCACCTCTTCGACGGGCGTGCTGGCCCGCACCGGCTCACCAACCGCCGGGATCTCTGTGGCTCCCAACTTAATGATCGCCCTCGGAGAACCCACGGTGGGAGGCGGTGTCAACCGTCCCCAAACAGACCCATAATATAGAGGGGTCCGAGCTGATGGCTGGGTCTCCACAGCGTCCTCAACCAATACCAGACCCAAAGGTCCGCCGTCGGCCAAGTCGGCTATGGCCTGACCCAAAGAATCCGGGGAGCAAGCGGCATCCGACTCCAACAGCTCTGCATTGGCTTGAGCGGCCGCCAAATTTTGACGAGCACGCTCCTCCACGGCTTGCTGGTCGGGCAAGTCGCGGACCGGACCGTTAGGAAGGAGATTGTCAATCCCCAACCTAGGCTCACGACCAAACAACAGTTGGTATGGAGACACTTCCGTGCTCTCCTGCACTGCAGTGTTGTAGGCCCACACGGCGGGCCGCAATTTCTCCCACCAATCATGTTGGTCCTTGAGGAGATCAAGGTAACGCTTGATGGTTTCCATCACGATCTTGTTCGTATGCTCCATAAGCCCATTAGCTTGCGGATGGTACGCCGTTGTGAAGTGCTGCGCTATATTATAGCGCTCCCGGAACTTCCGCAAAATCTTGAAACAGAACTGGGACCCACGATCCGAGATGAGAGTAGTCGGAGTGCCATACACCGACAAGATCTCATCTTTCAGAAACTTGACAACACAAGCGGCCGTAGCCCTTCGTACTGCCTTTGCCACGCCGTACCGGGTGAAGTAATCCACCATAATCAGTACATATGTGACTCCACCCACGGACGCGGGAAAAGGCCCAACGAAGTCCATTCCCCAGGCATGAACCGGGTACTCAGGAACTATGGGTTGCAAGAATCCTTGAGCTCTTGCGAACTGTCGTACTCTCTGACACACTAAGCATGACTTAACATACTCCACCGTGTCACGTTTCATACCTAACCAGTAGAAACGAGTACGCAACTGTTGGTAGGTCTTGTACACTCCGAAGTGACCAGCTTCGGAGCTATCGTACAACTTCCGCAAGCAGAAGGCTTGACACGACCTCGGCACAACCAACATAGTTCTCGTACGATCCTGTATGGATTTGATGGCATACAACAGCTTGTCTGCCACCACGAACTTGAACCTTAAGTTCGAGTCGGGGTCGGTGGAGAGCTCACGCTTCACCTTGGAGCACCAACTGTCGTTGGCCTGCTCCATTACCCAATCCACCTCAGACCGGATCCGGTAAATCACCTCACCCACGTCGGCTTCGACGTGTTCAGGCAAAGAAGGATCAACAACTTCATTCACCGGATACCGACTCAAGCAGTCAGCATCCTCATGAAGTTTCCCCTTCTTGAACTGAATCTTATACCGGTACTCCTGCAACTGCATTTGCCAACGCCCCAACCTGCCTTGCAGGTTTTTGGCAGTCTGCAAATGACAGAGCGCATGGTGATCTGTTACGATCACAAAGTCCCGGTTAAAGATGTAAGGTCGGAATTTACCCACGGCAAACATGATCGCCAAGCATTCCTGCTCGGTGACACTATACCGTGTTTCCGGTCCTTTCATGAGTCGGCTAGCGTAGGCCAGAACCCGAGGAGCCTTGTCCTCAGGTAACTTCTGGTATACTACGACACCTAGACCGTACCCACTAGCATCGGTGTGAATTAACACCTCACCACGTGGATCGTACATGGTGAGCACCGGTGCTTCGGTTAAAAATGCCTTTAACCGCTCGAACGCTAGACCACACTGCTCCGACCAGTCAAAGGACGCATCTTTCCTGGTCAGATCATGCAGTGGTCTTGCGATCTTGGCAAAGTCCTTGATGAACCTACGGTAGTAGCCAGCCAGTCCAAGAAAACTTCGGACGGCGGTCACCGTTGTAGGGACATCGAACTCTTCGACTGCTCTTTCGAGTCCTGGGTCAGGAGCCACTCTCTCGGCACTCACAATGTGACCGAGTTATTTGACTTTGTCAAAACCGAAGAAACAATTCTTCGGCTGGAGTTTCAGCTCCGCCCCTCGTAACAGTCTCAGGACAGTACTCAAGCGTTCGAGAAACTGCTCAAAGGTGCTCCCAAAGACGATATCGTCTAGGTACACCAAGCAGCTCTCCCACTTGTGTCCCGCCAACAAGAGGTCTAACGCTCTTTGCATAGTGGCAGGAGCATTGCAGAGTCCGAAAGGCATTTTTCGGAACTCAAAGAGACCTTGAGAGCAAATGAATGCTGTCTTCTCAATGTCTTGCTCCGCCATCCTGACCTGCCAGTAACCACTAGCAAGGTCTAAGGTTGCGAAATACTTCGCTCCAGCAAGGGAATCGAGGGCATCATCGATGCGAGGTAACGGGTACTGATCCGCCTTAGTTTGGGCATTCAGTCGCCGATAGTCCACGCAAAAACGAAAGCCACCATCCTTCTTGCGAACAAGCAAGATAGGGCTCGCATAGGGACTATGCGAAGGTTGGATTACCCCTGCATCCAACATCTTCGCTACCTCTTCTCTCTCGATTGCACGAGCCGCCGGAGCGGTTCTTCGCAATCCTTCACGCACCGGAGGTAACCCACCGGTATCAATTGTGTGCTCGACGAGCGGGGTTTCCCCCAGCTCTGTATAATCGAAAGCAAAATGATCACGGCGTTCCAGCAGGAACTCCCGAAGCTGGGCCGCCTCCTCAGGCTTCAGACTAGGTCCGATTTTAAGGCACTCTTCAAGAGTGGGTTTGACTTCCGCATTGAGGATCCGGCGACCTTTCTTAGTTGCCCCTCTCAACTTAGGCGGAAGCCCCCCTGGTCGACCATCTCCATGAGTGGGGTCTCCCCCTCTCAACTTAGATGGATCGTCCAGTCCCACCACTAGGGCTGCCTCCACAGCTTGAGCGGTCGCCACACCCTCCCCTGTCTCCAGGGCAATGGGTACGTCGGCGACGTTCTCAAGCCAAATGTCGTAAAAGCCTTCTGTGGCTTCGGCAATTCCTGCCACTGCCAACAGACCACGGCCTACCACTAGAGCAGCCTCCACAGCTTGAGCCGTGGCTACACCCTCCCCTGTCTCCAGGGCTATGGGTGCCTCTCCCACGTTCTCGAGCCAGATATCGTACTCCCCCAACCTGTTGGCCTCGGCAATTCCTGCCACAGCCAACACACCACGTCCAACCAAGGCTTTACAATGGGGCTCAACGAGAAGCAGCTGTCCAGGGCCAGCATGCTCTATCAAGCTCACAGAAACTACCTTCCGCTCATGAGCTGATAACCATACGTTATCCAACAGTCGCAGGGAACAAACTTCCCCGCTCCTAATTGGAGAACTGGTCAACCCACCCGTCCACCTTTTCAGGCTCCGCAGGCATACCTTCTGGGAACCCGAAAGGAGGGAGTAGCACCGGCTCCACAGAATCATGAAGCCTCGCCAACGCCTCCACCACCGAGTTCGGAAGTTGTACCGAAGTACCCTGCAACGGCCAGTGCGGCATGAAAAGCATCTGGATGTGCATTCCAGATGTCTTCCCGGAAATAAACTTTCCGGCTCACGACGTCCAACATTAACCCGAACCGGGAAGCCAGGTCAACACCTATTACGGCTTCCCCTTCACCCTCAATGAGGAGAAGATGGGTATGTATGGACCGTCCGTGGATTAACATGTCCACGTACATGACTCCTTCTACATGGATGGAGTATCCGCTCATGCCCGTAAGGAATGAGGGGAGGCTAACCTCCTGCACCGGTAACTCCATCTCCCGTGCCACCGACATGCTCATGACCGATACTTCGGCCCCGGTGTCGACGATCGACTCAACCAGCCGACCTTCCATCGACACCAGAACATGCGGTGCCCCACGCAAGTATGCACGGCTCTGTAATTCTGGAATGGGCAACCGTCGTTGCCCGACATTACTTCTCTGAGCCTCATCCGTTCTCCCGTCCCCAGGGGACGGTCGTACCGGATGCTCAGGGGCCTGGCTTCCAGTCTCCACACCGGGAGACCCACCAGGCCTGGGCGACAGCATGGGCGCACCAACGCTCAAAGCCCTCATAATGCCCGTACCATTCGGACCTTCCTCCCCTCATCAGGGAAGAAAGGTGCCACCCAGCTCTCCAGCCGGGCAAGCGCAGCTTCCAGTGTGGGGCTTGGCTCCTGAAATACCCACTGGGTAATTTCTGGGTCTGCAGACCTAGCCAGAGGCACCCCTGCTTCATGCAGGATACCCACATATCTGGAAACTGCCCGAAGGTACGCTCCTTCTTTACTTCGCCGGCTTTGCCGGACACCTGAGTTTTCAAGCATTACCGGTCGACTGCAGTTCAGTTCTGCAGGGACCGGCGCCGGTTTAACGAGGGCGGGCCCTCGTTTCTGGCGACAGGCAGATAGAACATCTGTCCATCGATTACGGTGGACAGGTACTCTCGGCCCTGCAGTACCGCGGGTGCTAGACCCGGCAGGTACTGCACCACTGGGCTTTCGCCCGGTGGTACTCGAGCAACCTGTCCTTGGGCAACAGCCTTTGGACAGTCCTTCCTAAGGTGACCCATCTGGTTACACCGAAAGCATGGACCAGGTTGCCTACGAGTAGGACCTCCACCTCCAGCCGTTTGGCTGGAACCTGACGGGGCTGCTGTGGACTTATTTCCACCCTGGCTCTGCCGCTTCGTCTTTCTTCCCTTCTGCCCTCCGGTCTTGGCAGTAGCTCCATCCGCTTTGGACGGTGCCGCTGCCTTCGCACCCGAAGAGGTAGAAGTAGACGTAGCAGAGCTCTTGGGCTTTGCCACAGCACCAGAGACCTTGGCCGCAGCCTGGGTCCCTGGTCCCATCAAGGTACGGGCAGGTAACGCTCCCGCCGTAAGCATGTCGGCCTCGACCAACATTGCCTCGGTGGTAAAATCCCTGACCGTCTCAGCTTTTGATCCCCAGAGAGGTCTGAGAATCTCCGGCTGCAGTTTCTTCTTATATCGAAGGAGTCGACAAGACTCATCCTCACCAGGAGAAACTCGTTCCGCTAGCTCAATAAAGCGCCAGTAGAACGCCTGGAGTGATTCCGCAGGCCCTTGCTTCATAGCCTCGAAACGATCAAAACAGGCCTGAGCCTGATTCTTGGTTCCAAAGCGGTGAAGCATAGCCTGCCTCAACTCCGGCCAGGTTAGGTTCGGCTTGAACTCCACCAAACAGGCGTAATGTTCCTCAGCCGGACCATCGAGCAGGTACGTAAAAAAACTGCACCTGGCCTCATCCGTCCAGCGCTGAGCCCTAGCTTTGGCTTCGAACTGCCGGAGAAAAGGCGTAATGTCCTCTCGTCCATCATACCGGATGAACGAGTGAACTGGGTTAAAAAACCCAAACGCCTGGATCTCCGACGGGACAGCCGGTGCAGGCGTCCACGGTGCGGTTCTTACCCGCCGTGGTGCCCTGCTCCGGTTCCCCGAAGTTTTAGCATCGGGTTCAGCATCCACAGGATCCACCAAGTGGACCCGCGGTCACTGAACGGGCGGAGGGACTCCTTGACCGCCTCCCGCAGGAGCGGTCTGAGTTCCTCCTCCCGGAGGCATCCGCCCGGCCGGAGCCGGCGGCGCCTCCCTCCATGCACCTCCCCGGTGCACGGGCGACGGTGTGAAGCGAGGATGCTCCCTAGGGAGCCTCCGGCCCTCTGGGGAAAAATGACCCTGCCAGCGCAGTTCATCAATCCCCCTGGCAACCTCACGGAGCTGCTCCTCGGTCATCGACGCCAACCATGACATCGTATTCACCGAGGATGGCTCCGGGGTCCCTACCACCTCTCCCGCTAAGGGATTACCTCCACGTCCAACCGGACGGGAGGCGGTGGAGGTTAACAGGCCGGCCAAAGGCCGTCCGCCTGTCCCAGTCGGGGTCGGTAACCCTCCATCACCACCGTCTGCCGGTGCTCCACCGGAGACAGTGCCACGACAGTGCGACCGCATCGTCACAAAGTCTCCAGCCGGAGGTTGGTCCGTAGGGACAATCTCTACGACACCTTCCTACGTGGAGTCACCGGGCACGTTCCTGCCAACAGCACCCCCAACCGGGTGCTGCCTCTCCGGCCGCCTACCACGGCCGAAGGTGCGGGAACGCAACTCCAACTCTTCCAACAAACTGCTTCCACAACCAGACATCGGGAAAACAGGGTCTTGGCCGATTTCGTCCGTGCGAACACGGGCAAAACTGGCCACCACTTGTCGGAAGAAACTACCGTAAAATACGGCGAATTTACGGACCAAAGTCCGCAAAACACCGACAATTAACGGTAGAACCGTAAACTACCGCAGTTTCACGGACAAAAGTCCGTGTCCCACGGTTAGATTTACGGTGGAGTTCCTTCTTACCGTTTTCGACCGGTGATATACGGACAACCGTCCGTTATTCACCGTCTATTCGCGGTAAAATGCTCTTTCACCGTCCTAGAACGGAGATACACGGACAACGGTCCGTAACCTACCGTCCACCAACGGTGAAACCTCTTCTTACCGTGTTCGAACGGTGATTCACGGACAACCGTCTGCAATCCACCGTCTACTTACGGTAAACTTGACCGTAACCCGGTTTTACCACGGTATCACGGACAAAAGTCCGTGTCCCACGGTATATCCCGGTAAACCTGGCCGTAGACGGGTTTCCGCCGCAGTTCCACGGACAAAAGTCCGTGCCCTACAGTGTACTACCTGTCTACCGGACAAGCTACGGTAAAGTTCTCCTTTTCACCGGGTTCTACCAGTTCTGCACGGTAAATCACCGTGCTACCGGTATACTGACGGTGAAAATGACCGTTATCCCGTGTTCGGACGGTCCTGCACGGTCAACCACCGTGCCCACCATCCTACTTACAAATAACCTAGGGCTTTCCCCGGTGACCACTGCGGTATCACGGACAACCGTCCGTGTCCCACGGTCCTTCACCGGACTACTACGCCCTAAGCCACGATCGGCCGTAGTTCCGTGGACAAATGTCCACGCCCTACCGGCATCACATGACTCCGGTCAAACCGACCGCACAAGGGAGGCTGGTGGTAGCGCTACCCGGCACCTCCACAAATTGTAACGACCCGACTTGGTCGCTACAATGACCTACGGTAAATTTCGCTAACTTACCGCCGTTGACCCTCCTTGGGACGGGTCGAAGTGCTGGCCAGCCCTCCTCTTGCACCCGTCCGTGCCACGGGTAGCGCCGATCGGAGGATCCTCCACGCCGCAAGTCGACGGATGAATGGCCGCCGAACAAGACGAGGAATCCACGGTAAATCCCCGATGGATCTTACCGTGGATAAACCGCGCGCGAAGCACCGGCCGACACGATGGCAAACATGCCGGAAACAGGACGGTGGTGAACGGCAACCCCTGCCGAGAACCCCCACCCTCCCCGCGGTAACTTCCCCAGTATATTTAGGCAATAAAGGACACGGACACAGCATTGAGTGAAAAATAATAAATATAATTTATTCTACAAAGAATAAATAAAAACACTCACTATAAGTTAGATGTAATAGAGATGAATCTCCTGGCTAATTCAGCCAGGAGAGGAGGTCATTGACCTCCCATCCAACACAAAGAAAAAGATGAATGGTGGCCATCTTGGCCACCTGTTGAAATGAAGAGAGCATTCTCCCAGAAGCACACATCATAAGGGTTCACTTTCCACTGTCCAAATATAATGGCCGCTGCCATATAT
This sequence comes from Brachycybe producta, assembly GCA_036925085.1. Lineage (NCBI taxonomy): Eukaryota > Metazoa > Arthropoda > Diplopoda > Playtdesmida > Andrognathidae > Brachycybe > Brachycybe producta. The sequence goes on along the minus strand of JAUPFP010000001.1, from coordinate 15,058,403 downwards.
ATCACCCCGAGGCTGCTCCACCTGGGGAGGACAGGGACCCTTGCTGGCCATTTTGTCGTCTGCCTGGCAACCAATACAAGTGCCTAGCAGACGACATGGGAATTTAGTTCTGCTCCAAAAGGAGCAGAACTGGGTCGTCACAACTCACGATTACGCCAAAACCATAGCCTGGGGGTAAACAACTCCTGCTTGTCCCTCCCTCCCTCCCTCTCTGACTCATATCGAAGTGGCGGATTGATACTCTCAGGACCATGGTCACTTGGACCTGGTTACACCTCGTGGGTGTACCACAAGGCAAGGAGACATACAGATCCTGGAGGAGCTGCATATTCTGATAACAGAAAGATGTACATCACCGTCGACCAGGCAAGATGGTCACCATCCTTCTGCGAAGACTACACCCCAAGCACAGAAGGATGATCACAATCGCTCTCCATCCGACTATTTCTGTAACTCGAATATTCTTCGTGAGGTCACCGTGCAATCAGGAGAAGAAACAAGTAACGGAAAACATCATCATAAGTTGGTAAAAATTATGAGGTCGACGCAAAAAGCTCACAATATTATTGTTTATACTGAGGGCATTATCAAGCAACTATTGACCCTTAATAAAAATAAAAGTGGGTGGCCAGATGGAATTCATGCAGTAGTTCTTATAAAATTAGCTAGGGAAGTGGGACCATTTCTTCAGCTAATTTATCAGCAGTCTTCGGATCAAGGGGTTGTTGCAAGTATGTGGAAATTAGCAAATGTTACCCCAATATTTAAGTCAAGTAATAAGTCTGAAACTGCAAACAATAGGCCTGTATCTCTAACTTTAGTGGTTTGTAAAATTCTTGAGCATATCATATACTCTGGCTGCATTAATTTATCAAATCTCACACTATCATTTCTGATAACAAACATGGTTTCCTGAGAGGGCACTCTTGTGAGACTGAACTTATTCTGGTAGTGGATGACCTCCAGAAGAGTTTAGACAATGGTAAACAGGTTGACATGGTGTTTCTTGACTTTTGTAAGGCAGTTGACACTGCTTCACATTCAGAACTTCTGGCAAAAGTTGCAGCATATGCAGGTAACCAAATGGGTAACTTCTTTTTTAAGTGATAGGAAACAAAGGGTAGTTGTAAAAGGGTCTCACTCAGAGTAGTTGGCTGTTAAATCTGGTGTACCCCAGGGTAGTGTGCTGGGTCCTCTTTTGTTCCTGATATTTATTAATGACCTCAGCAGCACAGTTGGCAGCAACTGTAGACTATTTGCTGATGATACTCTAATTTACAAAGAGGTTGGTGGTATTCAAGACTGTCAAACATTAGGTCTAGACTTGAAGGCAATTTGAGGGATGGTGTAATACATGGCAACTTCAGTTGATGAGGGGAAGTGTAGTGTTATGAGGCCAACTCGGAGTAGGAATCCAATTGTGTTCAATTATAGTATGAATGACACTATTCTTCGGAGTGTCAAGTGTTATAAGTACTTGGGGGTTACAATGACAGATGACCTTTCTTGGAAAAAACACATTGATGGTGTTACTGGGAAAGCTCTACAAATGCTTCGTTTTAGTCAAAGGACATTGGGCACCTGCCCAGCACAAGTTAAAACTATTGCCTATCAAGCATTGGTTCGGCCTCATCTTGAGTATTGCTGCATTATATAGAATCCTCACTCTGTCACCCACACTCATTCAGTTGAAATCATTCAGCATAAGGCAGCTAAGTTTGTTTGCGGCAGGCACAAACTTACAGATAGTGTCACTGAGATGCTATCAGTGCTACAATGGCATAGTTTGGCACATCGCAGGGCTGAGTTAAGTTTGAAATTGTTTGGAAAAATTGCACGTGGTGATTGTCCAAAACCACAGTCTAGTGATATTCATAAAGCACTATACATGGGTAGGGCTGACCTCTCTAGGAAAATTATGGAAATTTTTGCTAGGACAGATTCATATTATTGGTCTTTTTTTCCTAGAGTTATAAGACAATGGAACTCTCTTCCTGAGGAAGTGGTGGGTGAACGGAGATAATTTTGTTTTGTGGGATTGACAATTGTTTATTAATTTTGTTTTTTATATATGTGCTTGACAATGCTTAATGCGGCATATGGACTTTTTTAAATCCCTCTGCCATAGGCCTATTTGGCTGTAGCAGAGTACTAATTGTAATTGCAATGGAGTTTTTTAATGTAAAATTTTAAATATTTAAAAATAAAGACCTTTCTAAAATTTAGAAGCAAGTACGTGCTAATTTTTTATTGCTTAAAATCATTTTTAATTAGAGTTCTGGGACGGTTTTTGGTATTATCGGACTTAACATGGACTTAAAAAGTATTATTTTAAATATTATTAAATAAAATAGAAGGACGTTTTGAAAATTTATAAAAAGAAAACATTGTGGAGCCAATACGTGAAAGCACGAGATAATTTTTTTGTTATTGTTCTAAAGTATAATTTTGAACCTTATTTAAAAATAGAAGGACCTTTTCAAAATTTATATAAAGCGAGCACTTAAAGAACAATACTTTCTATTGCATTTTGTGCATTACTGAATCTCCATTTAGAAATAAAAGTCGATTAAAATTTGGCGCACAAGAAAAGTGGCAAGCGCCAAACTAATAAGATGGTTGATGTGTAGATGGCAACATAAAATCTCAACTTCACCTTTTGGTGGTATACTTCTGGAAGTACACTGTACACAGTACGCTGGTATGCAGTGGAACCGGTTATTCCACCATGGATTCCCGTCTTGTCACCGACAGACAGTCGGTGACAAGACGGGAATCCATGGTGCATGATGGGGGAAGGCTCCAAGTTGACCAGTCTATGGTACGTCTACGGTGAGTTTGCGGAAAAACTGCCGGGGTATTATGATAGCCAAGTCATGTCGTTACATTAAATAGTTAGACTTCAATTACTGTGTGTGATTTTATCCTTCAATTTCATATTCAGGTAGGATGAGGTAGGGTAAAGAGGGCCCCACATTTTTCGGCTGTTTGAAGGTGATTCGGAGGTTTTTTGGCATAGTTTAGCTTAAATACATCGTAGTAAAGGTAACTCCGTAGTTATTACACGTTTTAATCTTTTTAAGTTGTATTTTTTTAAGCTTTCCTGGGTTTTGTGGTGTGTAGTAATAACTTTATATGTTTTATGTGGAGGCCCAGCCAGTCAAGTTTCTTTAGAAACTTCCACCTTGGGCATTCTACTGGAGGAGCAATGTCGTGCAAGATCAGAAACAAGCTGACCTTCTACTTGAAGGATCAAAAAGAGGTGACCTTGTCTTAATGCAATGCTTAAAGCCTTTGTAGTATTACAGGACGGGTTAACGCAGAAGGTGGTACGAGGAGTGACTGAGGCAACAGGACCAGATCATGTAGGAAACGTACAAGAAGCAACAGGAGCGACAACTGGACAAGAAGTACACAAAAGAAACACAGGATCATAAGCAACAACCAAAATTAAGATACGTGGTGGCCTTGCCGCATGAGCTGACAGACAATAAAGACGATGAATTGCAGACAATTTGGGACAGAAAAGGACGAGGACAACAGTAAAATAACAAGCAGAAGCAGAGGACTTGCTACTAAGGATGCTGGCGGACCAGAAAAACTTTGCAGCAAGGACAATTGAGCAATTAAATCCCCAGCTAGTGATCATCGGTGCAGAGATGGAAAAGACGGATGAAGAAGTGATAGAGGTAGTGGTGGACGGAAACGCCGAAATGGTATCGAGGACTGAAGCAAAGTTGCATTTTGAGGTCTCTTCTGCATAGTGGAAAACAAACCTTGAAGGGATGGGTGCAAGGAAACCGTGGCAGTGATGGCGACTAAAAGGAAAGAAAATGTTACACTGGTCTTAGTGGGGTCACAATGTACTGTACGTTAGACATGAGGACTTGAACAAAACTATATATGCGTGACTATTTTGCAGTCACTAGCAATGGAGAGAATATTTTTTGTTAAAAGAAGCAAAATTTCATCATTGTAAGGAACCAGACCGAAAATATATTTCGTTTTAAATTATTTTCACTGTACTGCTTCTAAAGTTCGATCTGTTCAACTTCTCCCTTATATTTTTGTATTATCCACCACAGCCGTCTTCTTCAGGTCGAATATTCGGTAGGCCTACTCTACACTTTAGTGCCTGCTCAGCCTGTTGTTACAGGAAATTTAGAGTATTTAGTGCATAATTTTAGTAATAAAATTTCTTTTTTATATACACGTCAAGAATTAAAATTCCAAATATGCAGTTTTCGATCATAAAATGAACAAGATGCAATTACGGGTTGTCTTTCTGAATCCTGAGCTAACAAAAACTTGAGTCGGCACCAATCAACACCATATGCCAATGAGCCATGTCCAGAATATGACACTGCAATACTTGTACTCTCTCCTTGACAGTTCAAGATTTTTACTCCTCCGTGCATACACGCGGCCAATAAGTAACAACCACAATCGGGTTTCCACTTTAGCCTCCACACTCCTCCATCAACTTTCGTTGAAGATGTCGGTTGCTTCATGTTTCTTGTATCCCATGTCAGCACAGTTTCGTCATAACTAAAAGTTGAGTGAGTCAAATAGTTCTGTTATGATGCACAGCGCCTTTATTCCTGTAGCATTTGCTAGGAGTAATTACCTGCCAGTAGCCAGTACATGACTTTTCCAACAGTTGGAATGAATACTCGTGACACCCATTGTGTGACTGTGTAATGAGAAAAACGAGTTAATAGTATAAACAATGCTTACATACCAAAAATACCAGTAGTGTCATAATTTCAATTTATAAATGCACTATTTGTAGTTATCAACATGAAAGAGTGATAAAAAAAAGCATTTAAAATGCATACAGTATAATCCTAGAACATAGAAACCTTGGCCAATTTGAATATAATAGAGCTCGTTGAAAACATATTGTCGAGCTGAGTATGAATATGCAAATCTTTTTTTTCCACACACATGGTGCAATAAAAAAATGTCTATAGCATTTTTAAACGTTTTTTCCCTATACTTTGTAGTAATGCTGTATCGATCACACTTTTTTTACCGAGCCAATACCGACGCGATCACATACAAAAAAAAATGGCATGCCGATCGATTTAACCGAGCCAATCATGCCGATTTTCACTATCGAGTTTAGCTGCTTGCATCGGCCAAGTGAAAAGCGGTTCGCACAAGAACGTATGGATATAGAGTTAAAGAGACCATTACCTCGAGAAATTTCTTGTCAAAATATTGTCAAGAACGATTACAAAAACGATTTTTAAAATTTAAACTGTCATTAATATAATTTAAAAAAATAAAAGTCAGTTGACTTCATATAAATGAACTTTATCAGATAGATGCGCCACCAAACAACAGACATTGGCAACAAAACCCCCAAAGTATACTCCTCTACTCGAATTCTGATGTGTTGTCGCCAGCTCACATTACTTTCATTTGAATGTACCATGGATTTAATTTTTGAATTATTTCACATGGAAGGTTGTATTGCGTTGAATATGAATAAGGAATACCTATATTTCATTAAGCAATTCTAGAAATGTGAGGTGACAACCTTTGCCACAAAAAAGGGGGGGGGGAGACTTTCGTTTTTGGAAATTTAAAATGGCATCGTTTGGTAACTCATGAAAAGTCACCTCATTTTCACATTTTTTTACGGTTTTAAATTTTATTTTAAATAAAATTGTTATTTTAAATTTTGAAAATCGTTTTGACAAACTTTGAGTAAGTCTTGAGAATATTTTAAAAGATATTTGTAGAGGTTTCTTTAAATTATAATTTTCGAGTTTACAAAGCAATGGCAAGACAACAATTTCCTTTTAAAGATGAATTAGTGATAAAGTTGGTAATAAATTCATTGACCCTCCATCGCTGCCGTTTTATTGGGGAGCAAACCTAATTGTTGAGTACGAAATTGGGAAATCGGTTAACATTTGTTCGCTGATCCGATTTTCGCCGATTAGCAGTAAATCGGCAAAAGCTGTTCGGCAAAATGGACTTGGTACTGCCTTACTTTGTAGGTTAACTCAAGTTAAAAAAGGTTGGGGTAGGTTCGTTTAATTTAAATTAGGCTAGTTGCAGGGGTCACATGACTTCATTTAAAAATTATTAAGTTAGTCCACACTCATGTCAATGCAGAAAAAATATTTTAAACCGCCATAGAAATCCATGTAAATTCTAACTTTTGCACGTTTTTTTGCTCGTTTATGCCAAAAAAAGATTCGCATATTGGCACTCGCGGCTCGACAAGATACAATAAACTCTAGTGTAACGACCCGACTGGTCCGTCACAATACCTCGGGCAGATTTAGTACGGTCCAAAAGAACTTAATCCAAAACTTACCCGGCACCAGACTCCAACGGGGACGGGATCGCACCCGTAGCCGCCTCTGCACGGTGACGTTGGGAAACGTCGGCTCCACCGGAGTCTCCCTCGTCGGACACGACGGTCGGTCCGCCGCCACAACGAGAATATCGCGGTGGAATCCTTTCCACCGCGAGCCGACGTAAGTACCGGCCGACAATAGGCCGGAAAGAGATGGTGGAATCCCGTAGATTTCCCCACCCTCCCCGCGGTACTTCCCAATAAGGTACACAACACCAGAGTAAGGTTAAAATAAAAGATGTTTATTAACACTTACTGTTAATGAGATGCAATATAAAAAGATGCAGTGGTTATTCTATTATCCACACAACTTGGCTGGTGCAATCCACCAGCCAAGCCCCCATGGACAACCAACAAAAACCCCAAACAAATCCAAACAAAGGATAATGGAGGGCACCCTGGCCTCCAGCAGCAAGATGATGTGGTCTCCACAATTGCCTACAACACACTCCCCAGATTCAATGGCTGACCAAGCCAAAGAAACCTCCAGGCAACTCCACCTTGAGGGGACAGTGGTCACTTCTGACCTCTCACCCATTGACTTCAATGGTGAGAGGTCTGCTGGCACCAAAATGGCGTCCGACCCAACAGCCTACTATATGCTGCCAGGCAGATCACCATAGGGAGTTGGTCTGCTCAATTAAAAAATTTGATTGAGCAGACCAGGTTGCCACAATCCTCTCAACTTCCCTGTTCCGTCCCGGGAACAGGTAGGTCGAGCCAGCACGGATTGCTCCCTCAAACCTGACCGCTTAGGGTCCAGACGGCTTCCCTGGCGGTGGAGCGCGAGTGGAGCCCATCCACTCCGCTGCCCACCGGTGTGCCCACCACGAGCACACCTGGGTGTTTTGCCACCCAAGTCCAGGATCGAAGACCGACCCCCTAAGACGGTTTTCCTCCAAGATTCGCAATTCCTCGAAAGGAATCTCTTGGAGCTGCGGGCGCCTTCTCAGCACCCGGCTCGTTAGAAGGTCTACCAGGGCGATCGCGGGCACGATCGTAGCCCCTGGTAGTGGCTCAGAAACCATCTGACCAGCCATGCCTTCTAGGTCGCATCCCAACAAGCGTCGGATCAATGGGGCTGCACGCCGAGATAAACATCCCATCTCGGCATCTAGTCCCATCACATCCACGAAACTATACGCTTGTCGGACCGGGTTCACGACCACTACTACCGGTATACCCTCACAACTGAACGCCACCACATGGTTCATGTTGTACAGTGGTAGCTTTGCCACCCACGGCTCTGGCAGTGGCTCTGCCAGACGATAATAGCCATGGTATTGGTAACCACCCATTCCCGGCTGGTCCTGCCACAGACACAGTCGGTTATTCAGATACACCTCTGCATCTGAATACGGGGGCATCGCACCAATACACCGTTCCTTAGGCACAAGCCCAGGAGAGGATGATGTTTTCGGTCCTAGGGTATCAGATACCCCACCGCTGCGGCCCGGAAAGAAGGGTGTACCCCCACTGGGGGTCACGGGATCACGTTTTGGCGGAACAATAACTCCATCCAACATGGTTCCTTCGCCCATCGGTAAGGGCGTAGTCACCTGATGGAGGGTTCCAACCGATCGAACTCGCAAGCTCGATACCGCATCCACCTTCGGGGAGGATGGAGGCATGCAAACCACAATGTCACGCATAATCCTACCATCCATCCGCGCCGCCTCTACAGGACGGGTATGGATCGGCTGATTCCCGGCCGGCATGCTCGACTTAGCATGCCGGGACTCCTCCTTCTCCGCCACAACGCTTCCATTTTGAGCTCCCTGGCACTTACTCATGAAAGGTGTCGGACACCCCTTCCTCTCACACGTGGAGGGAGGTTTACCGTGCATTGAGCCAGACTTAACCGCACTCAACGACTTACCGGGCCGGTCAGGCTTAGGTGGGTGGTTAGCCCCCTTCGCCTTCTCGGACTTCCTCTCCGAAGGTTTTCCGGCCGGAGCCGTACTTCGCTTCGGTGAAACACCCTTAGCCGACTTGGCGGCCGAGAAAGACAGTCCACAGACAAACCATTCCCGCCCGTCCCGAAGGAGAACAGTTCCCTTCGGTGTAAGAGTCGGCAGACTCTTACCACCAGCAGTTTTGTCCACCGCACCATGGGCTGGTGCCCTGGTGGACTGCATTGCCACCCTCCTGGCAATTTGCTGCTGGCCTGCCTGGAGGATTCGAACTCGATCCTCCTGGCTTTTCGTTTTGCAAGGTGGGAAGGCCTGCCCCTGCTCGTAGGGCCGGGCCTTCTTCCCTCTTAAGTGATCGGCCACTGGTGGGGTGTGAGGGCGGGACAACTTCTGTCCCTTACCACCACCACCACTTGTAGATTTACCCATTTTACCGGGAGCGGATACTGGAGGCTGCTTCGCCTTCTTCTCCACTCGCCGGTCCCTTCCATCAGGATGGGCGAGAGCTACAGCTGGAAGACCCACCGCCGGAGTAAGTATACTCATAGCAGTCATACGGGCTTTCAGCTGGGCCTCCCTCTCTACAAGAGCCTTCAATTTGGCAGCCATCCGTGCAGCTCCGGACTTTCTCTTGCGCTTCATGGCACAGTCCTTCCTCGCTCGCACGGCCGGAATCTCCTGCAGGAGAACACCATGGGTTCCCGCCACTGACGGTCTACTCACGGCGGTCGCACCATGCCCGTCAGACTCCAAAGAATCCTCTGTAGCATGGTGACGACTCCACCACTGCTGCCTTTTTCCACTACGACCGTTGAAAATCGGACAATCATGGTCATCACCATGATCCACGGCTTTCAAACGGAAGCAACCGCTCTTTTTTGGGTTCCTGCCGTCCAAATTCCGCTGACCTTGGGCATCCCCAAGTGCCACGGTATTCGGACGGTTCGAACCCGTCGGAAGAGCGCCTTCCGATCCAGCAGAACCCCCATGGCAACATCCATGACGGTTCCACCACTCCCACCATGTGTCCATACGGTCCAAGACAGACTGGCACATAGCGGCACAGGCATCTACGGTAGCCGGTCGATTCTTCTCCACTGTAGGAGCGGTTTCCGACCGTGGTTGGGTGGCTGAATCTTCTTCAGCCGCCACCACCCCGGTCACCTCCGACGTCTCACCATTGTCCGCCTTTTTAGGGGTAGACACACTGTGAGTCGCCGAAAGAATTGACTGGCCTGGAGGAGCCTTCACGTTAATACTAACGTGAACAGAGACGGAGGTCTTCCCGGACATTTCCGTCCGGTTAGGGACCGACTTCTTTGGGCCCTCCGTCAGACAACCTATGGTGGGTCGCCCACGGGTTTCCTCCTCGGAAACCGGGCGGTCCCAACACGCAGGCGAGTCTGGCTGCCTCCTCTCCCAGCCATCCGCCCAAACTAGCGGACGACCGGCTCTCTCCCACCAGGGCAGGGGCTCATTGAGCGTACCCTGGACTGTTTCATGCCCAATTCTGGCAGAAAACCCACTCACCTCAAACACCCTCGGTCTCCGCGGACGGAGATTATACCGAGGTTGAGGGGGGTCCTCCGCCTCCGAGTCAGTAGACTCCGAAGAAACGGACGGTGGTTTTGGCGTTGGAGTACCATTGCTCCCCGCCGAAACCTCCGGGTTAGCATCCGTATCATCGCTGCCTGCATCGGAGGAGGTTTCAGAGACTCCAAGTCCATCTTCCTCCCTCACGGTGCAGGTGGGTACATACGGTTTCAAGTTGTCCACATGAAACCGGTCTCGCACTTTCCGACCATACCCATCTACGAATTCTACCTCGTAGACTAGGTCGGAATACTGTGAAACGACCGTACCATGTTCAGCCTTGTATGCTAAACTCCATTTCTTCGCTTGGCCGAGCTTCCCAGCTTGGTCCCTAATCCACACCTGCGCTCCAGGCGGGTATAGGGGCGGCTGCACTCGGCCGGAGTCATATTGCTCCTTTTGCCTCCTTTGAGCAGCGGTCAATCTCTGACGCGCCTGCTCCTCCACGGCTTGCTGGTCAGGCAAGTCGCGGATCGGACCATCCGGAATGAGGTTATCAACACCCATCCGAGGCTCACGGCCAAACAGCAACTGATACGGAGAGACCTGCGTACTCTCCTGCACAGCTGTGTTATAAGCCCACACGGCGGGCCGTAATTTATCCCACCAATCACGCTGTTCCTTGAGCGGATCAAGGTACCGCTTGATGGTTTCCATTACGGTCTTATTCGTACGCTCCGTAAGCCCGTTAGCTTGCGGATGGTACGCCGTCGTGAAGTGATGCGCTATGTTATAGCGCTCCCGGAACTTCAGCAGGACTTTGCTGGAGAACTGGGACCCACGATCCGAAACAAGAGCTTTCGGTGTACCATACACCAAAAGGATCTCGTCCTTCAAGAACTTCACAACACAAGCGGCCATGGCCCTTCGCACCGCTCTCGCCACACCGTACCGGGTGAAATAGTCAACCATGATTAATACATAGGTGACTCCACCCACGGAGGCAGGAAACGGCCCAACGAAGTCCATTCCCCAGGTGTGAACTGGGTACTTCGGCACAATCGGTTGTAGAAATCCCTGACTTCTTGCGAACTGTCGCGCTCGTTGACACACCAAACACGACTTAATGTATTCGGCAGTGTCACGCTTCATACCGATCCAGTAGAAGCGTGAGCGCAGTCGCTGGTAGGTCTTAAACATCCCGAAGTGACCAGCTTCGGGAGTGTCATGCAGCTTCCTCAAACAGAAAGCCCGGCATGACGCAGGCACTACCAGTACGGTTCGCAACCGATCCTGGATGGATCTGATGGCATACAACATGTCGTCTGCCATCACGAACTTGGCCCGGAGGGCCGAGTTGGGGGTCAGTGGTGATTTCCTTCACCACCTTGGAGCACCAGCCATCGGCTGCCTGCTCCTCGACCCAATCCACCTCCGAGCGGACTCGGTAAATCACCTCACCTACATCCGACTCGACGTATTCAGGTAAAGAAAGGTCCTCAACATCACGCACCGGATACCGACTCAGACAGTCAGCATCCACGTGGAGTGTTCCCTTCTTAAACTGAACCTTGAACCGGTACTCTTGCAATTGCATCTGCCAACGCCCCAACCTGCCTTGCAAGTTCTTGGCAGTCAGCAGAGCACAAAGAGCATGGTGATCTGTTACGATCACAAACTCCCGGTTGAAGAGGTAAGGACGGAATTTACCCACGGCAAACACAATCGCCAAGCACTCCTGCTCGGTGACAGAATACCGTGTTTCCGCTCCTTTCATGAGCCGGCTTGCGTAGGCCAGAACACGGGGAAACTTGTCCTCCAGCAACTTCTGGTAGACTACGACACCCAAGCCGTACCCACTAGCGTCAGTATGGATCATTACCTCACCACGTGGATCATACATGGTGAGTACCGGCGCTTCGGTTAAAAATGCCTTTAACCGAGCAAACGCTAGTTTGCACTGTTCTGACCACTCGAAGGACGCATCCTTCTTGGTCAGTTCATGCAACGGTCTTGCCACTTTGGCGAAGTCCTTGATGAACCGCCGATAGTAACCGGCCAGTCCGAGAAAACTACGGACGCCTGTCGCCGTCGTCGGAACATCGAACTCCTGGACTGCTCTTACGAGATCCGGGTCCGGAGCAACTCCCTCGGCACTCACTATGTGACCGAGATAACGCACTTTGTTAAAGCCAAAGAAACATTTCTTCGGCTGGAGTTTCAGCTCCGCCCCTCGCAACAGTCCCAGGACAGTGGCCAGTCTCCCAAGAAACTGCTCGAATGTGTTCCCGAAGACGATAATATCGTCCAGGTACACCAGACAAGTCTCCCACTTATGTCCTGCCAGCAAGAGATCTAGTGCTCTCTGCATCGTGGCTGGCGCATTACAGAGTCCGAAAGGCATTTTCCGGAACTCAAACAGACCTTGAGAGCAAATAAATGCTGTCTTCTCAACGTCTGGCTCAGCCATACGAACCTGCCAGTAACCACTAGCCAGGTACAAGGTTGCGAAGAACTTCGCACCGGCCAACGAATCGAGCGCATCATCGATGCGAGGCAACGGATACTGATCCAGCTTAGTCTGGGCATTCAGTCTCCGGTAGTCCACGCAAAAACGAAAGCCACCATCCTTCTTGCGAACAAGCAAGATAGGGCTCGCGTAAGGACTACGCGAAGGTTGGATGACACGTGCATCCAACATCTTTGCCACCTCTTCTTTCTCGATCGCACGGGCCGCTGGAGCGGTTCGACGCAATCCTTCTCGCACTGGAGGTTGCCCACCGGTATCAATCGTATGTTCCACCAAGGAGGTTTCACCCAACTCGGTGTAATCAAACGCAAAATGATCCCGGCGCTCCAGTAGGAACTCTCGAAGTTGCCTCGCCTCCTCAGGCTTCAGATTGGGACCAATCTTAAGACAGTTTTCGAGGGTAGGAGCCGTCGTCACGTTGAGGACCTGGCATCCGCATCCGGACGCCCCTCTCAACTTTGACTTTGACTCCCCTGGTCGAACCGTCGCATGAGTGGGGCCTCCCCCTCTCAACTCAGACGGCTCTTTTAGCCCTACCACTAGAGCAGCCTCCACAGCTTGAGCCGTGGCTACACCCTCCCCTGTCTCCAGGGCTATGGGTGCCTCTCCCACGTTCTCGAGCCAGATATCGTACTCCCCCAACCTGTTGGCCTCGGCAATTCCTGCCACAGCCAACACACCACGTCCACCCAAGGCTTTACGGTGGGGCTCCACGAGAAGCAGCTGGCCAGGGCCTGCATGCTCTACCAATCCCACCGATACGACACGTCGTACGTGGGGTGGTAGCCAGACATTTTCCCTCAGTCGCAGGGAACACACTTCCCCGCTCCCGATAGGAACACTGGTCTCACACAGCTCCGGTGAAACAAGGTTCACCCACCCGTCAACCTTCTCAAGCGCCCGTGGGATGTCTGGGAGTTGCCGTCCCTGAGGCCGAGCCTCTGGTATCGGCGGTGGAACAACTTCCACCTCCACAGGTTTCCCAAGCGCTCGATCAGTGTAAGCGGCCTGAAGGGCGTCTGGATGTGCGGTCCAAACATCCTCCCGGAAATACACTTTCCGGTGCACAATATCTACCATCAGGCCGAAGCGTGCGGCGATATTAACGCCCAAAATTGCTTCGCTCCTCCCCTTCACAAGGAGAAGAGATGCCTTGACGGTCTTATGGTAGATGGTCAAGTCTACCAGTGCAACACCTTCTAATACGATCGTGTGCCCACCCATGCCGAAAAGGCATGACGGTACCTCCAGTACCTCAATGGGTAGCCCCATCGCTCGTGCCGCCTTCATGCTCAGAACCGAGACTTCGGCTCCCGTGTCCACAATCATCTCCACCAGGAGGTGATTCCCAATGGACACGTACAACCTTGGTGCAACCCGAGAATACGCCCGGCTCTGCAATTCAGGAATGGGAACCCGTGGGTTCCTACCATCGAACTTCTGCCTCCCGTCCACATCACCATCCACACGGGACGGTAACACCAGACGAGCAGATGTCGGGGGACCAGCCTCACTAACTAGAGACTCCCCCGGCCCGGCGGTAGGTATGGGCACACCAACACCTCTCGCCTGCTCGATGAGCGCACGATCCAGCACCTCACCACTAGGCATGTAGGGTGAGGGGGCAAACCAGCTATCCAACTGGGATACCACGGCCTCCAATGTGGAGCATGGCGTCGGAAAAACCCACTTGGTTACTTCCGGGTCCGCAGACCTTGCCAAAGGCACACCTTCTCCTCGCAGGACATCCACATATCTGGAGACCGCCCGAAGGTACGTCCCTTCATCACAGTGCCGACGAAGTCGGACACCTGAGTTTTTAAGCATTTTCGGTCGCTCACCACTCAGTACGGTGGCGACCGGCGGTGGTTTAACGAAGATGTCTCTTCGTTATCCTCCACGAGTCTATAGTAGAACTGGCCATCAATTACGGTGGCCAGGTACTTTTGACCCTCCAGCCACACCGGCGCTAAGCCTGGAGTTGGCTGGAGCTTCTGGCTTGCGCCAGGCTTCACTACGGCAACATGTCCCTTTGCCGCAGCATCAGGACAATCCCGTCTCAGGTGCCCCATTTGGTTGCACCCAAAACACTGGCCAACTCGCCGGAGTGAACCTCCTGATTCACGGTCCGTACCACGAGGCGTTGCCGCCGGCTGACCTCCACCAGAGCCTGCCGTCTTCTCCTTCTTGCCTCCGGTCTTGGCTCCTGCTTTGTCCGACTTGGACGGTGCAGCAGCCTTCACACCCGTTTGGCTCGAATATGAAGCCTTGGCAGAGCTCTCAGAGCTAGCCATGGTTCCGGAGGACTGAGCGCTAGCCCTGTCCTGAGGAGCCCCTCTGGTACGGTTAGGTAATTTACCTGTAAGAAGCAAATCGGCTTCCACCAGCCGTGCCTTTCTGGCATATGCTTCCACCGTACCGGCCTTACAACCGATCAACTGATCAGTGATGGCCGTCAGGAGTTTCCGTTTGAAGCGAATGAGCCGACAGCTCTCGTCTTCGCCCGGAGACACTCGGTCGGACAGTTCCAAGAACCGCCAGTAGAGTGCCTGCACAGACTCGATAGCCCCCTGTTTCATTGACTCAAATTCGCTGAAACACAGGCGAGCCTGGTTACTGGTGCTGAAGCGGCTACGCATAGCATCCTTCAGCTCAGTCCAGGTCAGGTCAGGAAGAGTTTCCACCAAAGTGGCGTAATATTCTTCCGCCGGACCGTCCAGCAGAAACGTGAAGAAACTGCATCGGGACTCGTCCGTCCAGCGCTGAGCTCGGGCTTTCGCTTCGAACTTGCGGAGAAAAGGCGTCAAGTCCTCTCTGCCGTCGTAACGAGCAAATGAGTGGACCGGGTTAAAGAACCCGAACGCCTGAACCTCCGCTGGAACCGCTGGAGCGGGCGTCCAAGCAGCGGCGCTAACCCTGCGAGGCTGCCTGCTCCGGTTCCCCGAAACGTCAGACTCGGACTCAGCTTCCGAAGGTATCACCAAGTGAACTCTCGGCTGCTGTCCGGGTGCGGGAGGAGCTCCCCGGCCAATCCCCCTAGGAGACGGCCTGGGTGCTTCCCGCGGAGGTTCCCGCCTGGCCTGCACCAGCGGTAGCTCCTCCCGTGCGCTTTCACGCACGGGCGACAGTGAACACTCCGGCACCTCTCTCGGTTCGACCGCCGAACGAGACAGCCGTCCTTCCAACCGAAGGACATCTATCCCGTAAGCAATCTCCCTGAGTTGCCGCTCGGAGAGCGTGGCCAAAAAGGCCCGGCCCTCCCGTGCAGTATTATCGGGGATCACCACCAGGTCCCGAAGGAGCTGTCTGCTCCGTCCAACCGGACGAGCGGCGGTGGAAGCATGGACAATCGGCCACGACCGATCGTCATCCCCGATGAGATCACCATCGGATCCACTGTCTTCCAACGGGTATTCTCCTGGACGAATGTCACTGCGGCGTTTCCGCACAGTGACCCATTCATCCGGGAAATCCCCGTCTACGCTACCGCCTTGTCCGCCTGTCACCAGGGGGACTCCGCCTTCTGCCCCCAAGGGGACGGTCGACTACGCGGCCGCATAACTCCAAACCCGCATCTTCACCAAGTTCCCGACCTCCCGTCGGTACTTTTGGGGCTAGCTCCATTTTTCACCGTAAATGAACGGTAAAATCTGGACAAAGCCACCAGATAGCGGATTACCACCGTCGAAAACGGTAAATTCACGGACAAAAGTCTGTAAAACACCGTAACGAACGGATGGAACCGTGCGAAACCGCGGTATCACGGGCAAAAGTCCGTGTCCCACGGTAAAGAACGGTCAGAGTTCTCACCTACCGGTTTCTACCGCGGTCCCACGGACAAATGTCCGTGCCCCACGGTGTACTTCACGGTACAACGACTTTTACCACTTTCTACCGTGGTTCCACGGACCAAAGTCCGCACCCCACGGTGTAATTGCGGTAAAAACCTCTCCAACCACTTTCCACCACGGTACAACGGACAACCGTCCGAAACCCACGGTGTAATCGCGGTCAAAAACCGTATAACCGCGTTCCACCACGGTACAACGGACCAAAGTCCGAAACCCACGGTGTACTTACGGATAATTACGGTTACAAACCTTCGTAACCGTGTTCCACCACGGTACAACGGACAAAAGTCCGAAACCCACGGTGAAATTACGGTTAACAAGGCTTGCAAGGCTCACCAACGGTTTCT